>ML781065.1:396484-408380 GCA_009831015.1 Picea engelmannii
GGGCACCCCAATCATCCATATTATCATACCCTAGCTTCCCAAACTATACAATGTCTAGATTCAGGGTCAAGAACTTACCACTATCATCTCAAGGCAATAGTTGGTCCTAATCTACCATGACCCGTAAGAAAACTTGGACAAGTAAAATGAACACTTCCAAACTTGATGGCTCTACGATTGGAGGTCAGGCCACCCCAATCACCCGCATTACCATACTGACTTCCCTGAATACATGATGTATAGATTCAAAATCAAGAACTTATAGTTATTATATCTCTAAGCAACAATTGGTGCTCATCCACCATGACCCCTAAGAAAAGTTGGACAACTCAAATGAAAAAGGCCTCTACTTCTGCCATGTGCCTTCTACCAAGAAAGACTGTGGCTGCATAGTCTTCTTTTAGAACCTTTTCCTATGGAAAGATCCAACTAATTATAGAGGGGGAAGTTGCCCCGGCATAGTAGGAAGATCTGCAAATGGTTCAAGGCACAAATTGAGACAATGGGAACACAGTCAATGAAGCTAAATTTTAAAAAATAAAAATTGAAGAAAGTGATTGAAGACAAACAACAAGGTTTCACTTATTGAATCATCACAAATATAAGTGTTTGAATCTAATACAATGCCATGTAAGCTATAACTTTGTATTTAAACAAAATCTTTCCCTAGTTGCATGTACTTCAATCTGATAAAAGGCTACAGCAGATGATTAACACTTACAAAAGTAATATCTACACCTAAATGCCCTGAAGGCTGGTATTCATGCAATTCAAAAAGATGTATTGGTGGAATCTTTGCCTAGATAAAAGGAACAAAGGGGAGGATTCATGCCCATATTGGTTAATCAAGAGCCCATTTATCCCTGGTGAAACAAGTACTATGAAAAAGAAAAGACTTTTTCAACTCTATTCGAACTTTCCAAACTCTCTATTATCAAAATGAGTAAAGCAAGCCCTGCTCTATTAAACCCAAAACTGGCAGTTTAACTCTAACCGAATCCAAAACTGGGTTGATCTGACCAGAACAGGACAGCGTAACAGCACTGGCTTGATCCATCATGAAGGATTAACTCATACTTGTGAATCATGGATAATATGATGCATTTGTAATGTTGTATACCAAACATAGAAGTCTACGTAAGAATCAAAGATGAGGAGAAAAGAGAGAAGTTAGGGAAGAATATCAGTTGAAAGATTCATGGAAAGATTTAAGGAGATACTATTGGAGATAGTTATGCATACAGTTGAACTAAATATCCAATTATGACATAGCTGTTATGGTCACCTAAAGTTATATAAGGGACCAATTGTACAATAGAAACACACACGGGAATGGTATAATTTAATATAATTTCCCCTTCGGGGGTTTCTTCAGTGTAAACTCCCAATGTCCCTTGCATCATATATGTTTGTGTATATTTGCTACTAGTTATTAAAACCAACACGTCAAACCTAAGTCAAAACTCATTAGACTTGACAAGTCTAGGCAAACATGACAAAGTGCAACAAGGTCCACGTCCCTATATAAACCCAGAAATCTCCAATTTTGCCCATTTTTTGCTTGTTTTGCAGCGAATTTTTAGACCTTCCTGTGGCAGTGATGGCACAGATTTGTGTTCATCTTCTTAGCAGATTATCTGTAGGCTAGGACACAGAATTTGCGCTCGTTTTCTAACCAATATTCTAGCCCCTGGAGCACAGATTTTCACCAATATTGGACATATTTTTTATAATACAATTATATATATATATATATATATTGTGCTCAGTTTCTATGCAGATTTTTTGGCACCTAGAGCACAGGTTTTCACTAATATTGCAGACATTTTTCATAATGCAATTATGTTCTACCATATTTATATATATAGTGCTCATTTTCTGAGTAAACTTTCTGTCACCCACTGATCTAAGAAAGAGTGAAAGATCAACGAAGTCCATGACAAAAGGAGACACACTAGAGGAAGTTCAACCTAGAGGATTTGTCTTATGGGAATGCACATTGTAGTGGTAACTTTGGCATGCATTAGAGTGACAAGTTCAGTTGTGCCATGGATGTTGATTTTCCAGCGGATTCAACCCTTGGTATACACTAATACCATGTTGATATTTTACCACTCTACTCAACACCCAGCAGTTAGCTCAAAATAAAATCACTTTACCTACTAAAAGCACAACTGAGTAATCAACTAAACATGCAGCGAAAACATAAACAAGGAAACCAAATCAAGCACACATAAACATCAATATTTTCGGGTATAAACCCCTGGAAAAACCCCAAAGGGAAAACCAGTCCAATGATGTTTTTATTAAGGTCAAATCATGGCTCCCGTAACAGGAAAAATGGCCCACTGAGAGAATTATACATTGCAGACAAACCTGGCAACTCATGTGTTGTTGTACGACCATGTACCAGCACGTTTCCTGAGGCATACGCGATTCAACCCACTGTGAACCGCGTATATATGCGACTGTCTATACTATGAATCGCATATCCGTACAAAAACCCGTACGGAAAGCTCCGTACGATTTGATTCTTCCCTGTGGCTTTTGTCCTTTGAAACCCACCTACGGCTACCTCTGCTCTCTCCTCCTTGACCTGTATGACCTCTAGATGGAAGTCCTTCTCCACCTATCCAAGATCTTGAATCACAGTCCTTTGTGATCCAACCCTCTAATCAACACTTGGACGAAATCTCTTCACCCAACCTATGAGATCTCCTCACTCTAGTGTAAGCAAAAGTCCTTTGCTTCTACACTCCAACTAGCAAAAGTCCTTCTTTGCTATCTTCGATCTTGGCATCTCACCAAAGACCCCGATTTTGGCATCTCACCAAAGATCCTCAACCTTGGCATCTCACCAAAGGTCCCTTGCTCTTGGCATCTCACCAAGAGTCTTCCGACCTCAACCTCTCGTCAAGAGTCCTGATTGTGTCGACTCCCTCAACACAAGTGTCAAGTCCTTTCTCCTAGCCTTGCTTTTACAATCATGACTTACAATCTATTTCTAATCTCCAAAGTGATCTATGGTTGAGATTACTTCTCACACTCACTTAAGATTTAGATTACATGCTGCATGCTAAGCATGTTCCTTAAATAACTCAATTACTAATAAAAACACATTTACTTTAATTAATTCCTTTTAACTAAAGTAAACTCCAAGACTAGAAGATTCTCGATGACTTCCACATGCTAGACACAAGAAAATGCAGAAGTACTTGTCCGATGCTACCACAAACATCAACAATGAACACGATTATATGTTATTGTGCAGTACCAATATTGTGATCCAGGCACACAGCTTAGTTCATCGCAGACACACAACTTAGTTTGGTACATGCACAGATCAGAAAAGCACATGAATCTTAGGCTCACATCAGAAAGGTGAATTACTTGGGTGCAAGTGCAACAGGAAGTCAAGCGCATCTAATGATGTGCACACTACAATGAGGTGGATAGACCACTCTGCATATGGTTACAAGTGGAAGATCAATAGTCATACCAGATTGTCACATATTTTCTCTCTCTTCATCTTCCCAACACTTATACATTAATGTATTGTTAGATATATAGCAAATAGATCAAACAATGTTTTTATTAATGCATTGCAGATTTGTACACTGCTCTGTCCAAGAAAGCAAGAAAAGAAAGAAGCTTTGTTAACTGCCTATCATGCACAGCAGCACACATAGCAGTTACAAATGCCCATTCAGCTTCCAAGTGTGGTTCAATTATGTAACAGTCAGAGACTGTACAGCAATTGAACAGATGATGCAGGTGGAAAGCCAAGAGTTGTTGAGCTGTGTTGTCATCATGTGCTAATATTTACTGCCATATGATGAAAGCTAATTCATTGAACTGTGACCATCCTACTACACTGAGCTCGACGAGGGTGTTGTCAATGAGAGGGTCGTTGACAAGCATGTTGCCAACAAGAGTGTCATCAACAAGCTTTACGTCAAAACTTCTATGGGGTTTGACAATGTCAACAAGGCTATTGTTGATGATGGGGATGTCCATAGATCAGAAGTTGCTGCTCTTAACTCCAAGTCGGTCTGTGGATGGTCAATTGATGAATATCACCCATTTTCTATATAAATTGAAAGACTTTGATATAGAATTACATGCTACAATTCAGCAACTACTGGATCAACCCAAACAAGAAATTAAGCAGTAGCAGAGGAAGAAGATCATTGCCAAATCTAGGTTCCTCTCTCAAAGTGGAAAACAAGGTGTAGATGTCACCCTATGATGGTCAAATGAACACCTTGCAAGTTAATGATTTGTTGGGGCAAATAGATTTCTCTTATGACATACATACAGCAATTCACAGATGAAGACAAAGTTGCCTTCGCAAAGCTACGCATACACAGACAAGCATTGCTACAGTGGGAACATGTATGCGAGTGCAGAGTAGATAGGCACCACAAGACATTTACCCTTATCAAGCATGCAAAGTGGCACTTTAAGAAATTAAATCAAGGTACCAAACTGCAAAATCTTTAAAGTAATTTTTTAGAGAAAAGTCGAGGCATTAGAAATAATTATAAAAATATTATAACTACAATTCTCTTCAAGATATTCTGTCTCAAGAAAAGTGAAAAGAATTAGGGAATTGCATAGCTGAGCTGTTCGGCAATAGCGACAAGATCTTGAAAACCTGACCCCCTTGATCAAAAACCCTAATTAGATTCTGATTAAAATTCGTTTTTTTCCTTTCTGATTCTAAGAGAAGTCCTATAGACCAGGCACACTTCAAAGGATATTAAAGAGAAAACATAAACATAAAGAGTTTACTAAAATGTAATTTGATTCGTCTTAATAGAATTGCTTGATAGAATCCAATGCAAACTAATAGGTGTAAACTGAATAAACTTTAGTTTTGATGAGTGCAATGGAACGCTGTGCAGTTGAGACTGATTAAATTCTTGATTTTCTAACATCGATTCACGCACATTGTGAAGTGCTTAAAAACTATCACAAATCAATTTATAATCTGTGCCAAGTTCCCTATGTTGGGATTTCGTTAGACATTAATACTTCCCTTATCAATTCACCTTTATACTCACAACAACTCTCAGGATTTCAGAGAAATATCTACAACTTGAAAGATAATTGGAACAAAATCACAAATCTTAAAAGAAATACTAAATTAACAACCTAAAAACCCAACACCAGCAACAGGAACCTCATGGTTAACTTATTGTAATTTAATTTACAAGTGCCTTGTCCAATTCACCTCTATACTCACAAAAAAAGTGTTTCAGAGAATTTGTGAAACTAAAAAATTAGAACAATAATGCAATATTTCAAAGAGTTCTTCACTCAACCAAAAATCCTAAACCAGACAACAAGAATGCCATGGCTAGGTTCACATTAATTACTCTTAACAAAACCCTAAAACCAAAAAACAGTAATTCCCCTTAAATCATTTAAATTACTAAGAAATCAAAGAGAAATTAAAACTAACCAACAAAAGATGAAGCAATGGTAGAGCCACAGCCAAAGGTCTTAAAGCACAAATCAGTCTCCTAGTTGAACTTTATGATTTATCTACATTTTCATGACATTGCCACATGCAAGAGCATCGAGCAAACCAACGTCCACAGTGAAGTCATTCTTATCAAAGGAGCCAATGTTGAGAAGGTTATTGTAATGGTTGACCACTCTCTCGTGATAATCCCTCATGCCACCCATGGCCAACGCATGCATTGCCTAGGTAGAACTAGTTTTGCTCATTCTAGCCTGCCTCAACATATTTACCAATTATCATCGCATAGAGAATTCCTGGTTAAGAGCTTCAATGTCCTTCAGATAACTTGGAACCCATGACATCGCCACATGCAGAAGCGTCGACCAAACCAGTGTCGACATTGAGGTTTTTCTTTTCAAAGGAGCCAACAGTGCGAGGGTTATTGTTATGGTTGACCACTCTCTCGTGATAAGCCCTCATGCCACCCATGGCCGACACATGCAGCAACACTAGTTACGCTCATTCTGGCGTCGGTGATTATTATCACGCACAGAATTCCTAGTCGAGAGCTTCAATGTCCTTCAAATAACTTGGAACCCTTGCTCCTAATGGCCTATGATGTTTTGAGGATTTGATCTTGAGACATGGGTTGTTTGAGTTTTTGCTATGTGGACAAGGTACACCCTAGCCCTAAAGTCGTGAGGTTGGTTGTGAGGTTTCGAATCTTCTCACAATATTGGATGGCCTCAAATAAGATTTCATCTTAGCCATGAGAAAAAAAWTCTAATATCAACTCCTAAATGCCTTGATGGTTGGTATTAGTACAATTYTAAAAGAAGTATTGGCGAGATCCTTTGCYTAGATAAAAGGGACAACAWGGAGGATTCATKCCCATAGTGACTAATCAAGAGCCCATTAATCCTTGGGGAAACAAATGTTGAATTTTAATGCTTTAGCTCATGCACATGTGGTTTATTTCATTTAGCATGTACTTGAACCATAAACAATGCAGCAATACCATACACAAGTGTTGCAATAACCAAGATCACAAGAAGAATAACCATGCACAAGAACACAAGAAGTATCCTGGGAAAACCCTTCTCAAACAAGGGAAAAACCCAACAATCCTTTGCTATATTCTCAGGAGAAGATCCCCCACACCATAGACCTTAGTACACAAGAGGGTGCTTACCAAAACCTAGAAACTATCGCCCAAGAGAGGTGCRCAGTTCAGCCATACAAGTGCTTGCTRAAATTTTGAGATGACAAGTGAGTGAGTGTGTGATCCACAATGGGGATTCACTCTTATTTATACAAGAACTGACACAGCAAAAGGTGTGTCTATTGGCACAATAGGGCCTACCTCATTAACTCAATAATATAATTAATCATTACACAA
Organism: Picea engelmannii; assembly: GCA_009831015.1. Taxonomy (NCBI): domain Eukaryota; kingdom Viridiplantae; phylum Streptophyta; class Pinopsida; order Pinales; family Pinaceae; genus Picea; species Picea engelmannii. The sequence continues at coordinate 403,354 of ML781065.1, forward strand.
TATTAATTATCTTTCATATGGTGGGGCCGACTTGTACCCTTTACAACATAATTAGGGTTACAAGTAAATCTTACTCTCAAACAATATAGCAAGGATCTCTCTCATCCTCTAGTGCTCAACCACTGTGGACACGTCCACCATTGCTCAGCCACAGGGACGTCACACTCAACAGATCAATCAACTAAGTCCACGGGAGTACCATCTGGAGCACCATCTCAAGCCGACTCAACTAAGTCCATAGGAGTACCATCTGGAGCACCATCTCAAGCCGACTCAACTCAGTCCAGAGGAGTACAAGGCAGGAGACCATCTCAAGTCATCTCAACTCAGTCCAGAGGAGTAGACAAGAGACCACACGTCATAACAACTCAGTCCAGAGTCTGATGCACACCCATCACATGGGCACACCCAACACTTGGGCTCCCTCACACAGATGTCTCAACTCAGTCCAGAGGAGAACGATTTGGAGGATGTCTCATGAAGCTGCAATCAACAACAACAAATACCATGAAAAAAAAAACACCTTTTCAACTTTATTAGAAGTTTCCAAACTCTCTATAATCACGACAAGTAAAGCAAACCCTGCTCTATTACAACACCCAAAACTAGAAGTTAACTCGACTCGAATCCAAAATTGGGTCAAGTCTAACCAAAACAGGACGACACTAATTTGATCCATCAAATCCATGTCAAAATTGGTTAGACTTCACAATGCAAATGTGACAATGTATAACCAGGTCCACTCGCCCGCGTGCCTATATAAACCCAAAAATCTCCAATTTTGCCCATTTTTTGCTTGTTTCAAAGCAAACTTTTAGACCTTCCTATGGCAGCAATGGCACAGATTTCGTGTCTATCTTCTAAGCGAATTTTCTAGCCACTAGGGTACAGGATTTGTGTTCATTTTCTCACCAATATTCTAGCACCTGGTGCAAAAATTTTCACCTATATTGAAGGTAATTTTCATACTATAATTTTATATATATTATGCTCAATTTTTGAGCAAATTTTTTGGCACATAGGCACAAATCAGAAGAGAGTCAAAGATCAACCAAGTCCATGATGAAAGGAATCACACTAGAGGAAGTTCAACCTAGAATACTTATCTAAGTATGGGTATGCACATTATAGTGGTCATTGGTAACTTTGGCGTGCATCAAAGTGACAAGTTCAGTTTTTCTATGGACACGCTTATATCGTATTATGCAATTCAAATATTGTGATCCATGTGCATAGCTTAGTTTGGCGTAGGCACACAACTTAGTTCATTGCAAACACACATCTTAGTTTGGTATGTGCGCACATCATAAATTTTAGGCTCACATCAAAAATGTGAATTACTTAGGTGCAAGACCAACAAGAAGTCAAGCGCATCTAATGGTGCAGCACACTACAGTGAGGTGCGTGACCCTCATCCATAATGAAGATACACTTTGTTATTTTTAGCAGAGATCAACCTCTAGAGACAAAAACAAAGCTCTCATATGAGTGATTCGACTTCACTCTTTGACTATTGAAGAATAGTTGTTGGGCCTATGTGGCACCACCATCAATATTTTATTATTTTTGTCCCTAGTTAGTTAGAAAATAATGTTATTTTATTCCAAGAAGGTTTGGCTCTCCATCTATTTAAAGAGGCCCCCTCTCATTGTAATGGTTGTTAGAGGATTGAGTACTTGAGCTCCTGGTATATTTTGTATTCTATCTTTCTTGGAAGCTATTGAATGCTCTGATAATGCGCCTTAGAGGATAAGGATGCTTTTTACACTTTCGGCTTGTTCACGCTGGTAATTTCTTCATCCTTGGTGATTGTGAGGCACAAAATGCTGGTAATACTATTCCTATTTGCTAGCATTTATCATTGAAAGGGTTATTATTCGTGTATCTTTCTCTATGCATGGTTGTACACACATATGATCAATTCTTGCTAAATCTAGACCTCATAATCTTTGATCTTGTCAATGATAACAAACTCCTTTGATAGATTTTTTAGATATTTAGAACAGCAAGGGGAGGATCGATAAGACTTGTAATTCGCAGCCTTATTTGTCCTCATACCTTCATTAAAGCAACCTCTCTCATACCTTATTAGACCCCATACGCCCAAGTAGCATATAAGGCACTGGTACCACCTTACAAATACAAAAAAACCTTATTTAAACTCATCTTGTGTTTGTTCTAGAGATCTGGAAGTTATCTAAGAAAATCTTAATCTAGATCTGTTCCTTAGAGTCTGATCATATTCCTTTTTGCAAATCAAGAAAGCTGGACCATGATTGGATACATAAATCTACCGGATACGTTGCATTATAACATCTTTTGAAGGGCAGATTTATGCATTTTGCTTTAGTACTTTGTGCTGGAATTTACTCTTGAGATTGCATATCGTTTTCCCAGCTGTAATGTATATGTAAATTCTGGTAAAGGGGGATTTATTCAAGCTCAAAAAACATTGTGTTACACCCCAGATTCTCTGCAATGTACCCTACATTTTTTCACAAGATGTGACCACTCCGATGTACCCAAAGTGTGATGATTTCTTTGTATGTGGCCATGATGGGATGACTTGTTGTACAAGTGTTGATTAAATGTTACCTAGATCCCCTCAGGTGGACGGTCATGGCATGTCCTTTCAATCCCCATTCTTAGGATGCTTGGTTTTATTGCTCTGGCCGACTACCCCTTGGAGGTGGTAACTCCCTCTAAAGTCGAGCATTTATGTCCTAGGTAGGTATGCGGGCATTCTGAGGTGGATCTACTAGGGTACTTGATTTACGGAGCCCTAACTATTCACTTAATCTTTTGCTGTGTAAAAGGTGATTGCAATTTGTAAGGTTTGTCACCCCCATAGTTTAGCACACTTTACCCACATGGACCCTCTGTTTCTCATGTATGTACCACATTTTTCCATTGGAGACGACTTTGCACCTAACCATCCAATGTCACCTTTCTTGAGGCATATCATGGATTTTGAGGCATTGGTCACACTCTTCGAGGCATGGACGGGTTGTTATCCTCCACATGGATGTCTTCTACACTTTCCATGTGTCAGATGCCAGAACCCCCCCCTCCTTTAGCACTTTTTTAAAGCATTTTCTTCACTAAAGGAGGGTTGATCTCTCTTGGGGCACTGTATGACAATCGTGGGGTTTATTTTGAGCCACTTGGATGAAGTGGAGGTCACTTAAGTGACTTTGCACTTGAAGATGATGACATGGCACTCATCCCTTGCTATGTGGAGGGGATTTTGATCACTATCAGTCGCAGTCCGAGATCAAGTTTAACCGCCCGTCACTTTTGATTACTTATGAAGAAAATTAAAGAAGTCGTCCACTTAGAGGGCTTATTTTTTACTTGGGTAAGGCCGTCCCCCCTCTTTGAGGTGGACGTTGGAGATAGAATGGCCAAGGAATATTCCTTGCCACATTTTGAGGCCCCTCAAGTCACTTGCAAGTGGAATGTTGTACCTTGGAGCCAAATCAGCCCTCTTAAAAGCTTGACGTCATTATTGTTGTTGGGGGTTTTATGACCCATTTTTCACTTGGAGGGTCACTCCCATTCTTCATGGAGGTGCCTTGACCTTAGGTATGGGCATGGTCGTGCTTTGGGGACATATTAAAAAGATTTATGGACATTATTTCAGCATTCTTTGAGCACATTTTGTGGAGGTCATCCCCTTTATGAGGGTTTCTAGCATGTAAAGCATCACTTGATTATAATTGGGCTTAGTCTCCAAATTGTGTGGATGACAATTCACTTTTATTTTATTTCCTTAACCTTATTTTAGGGAATAAAGAATGGAAAGGATTTGTGAGCCTCATCTACAAATAAAGGCACTCTTATCGTTCCAAATTGTTGTGAATTGTTGGAGATCATTATTGAAGCCATTTAATAGAAGATCTTTACTTGGTGTTTTCTTGGTGTCAATTTTTGGAGTTCTATCCTTCTTGGTTATTCTTCTTGGTATTTTTAAAGACTATTGTGAAATGATTCAAGATTCTACATAAACTAGCAAGATCGATCCATTGAGGAGTTATCAACTACTTGGAAAGAGGAAGTCTAAGGTTTGTATCTCTTCCTTCTTCTCTAAAAGGATTTGGTAAGTGCTTATCTCTTGTCTTGATTAATTCTATACTCCTTGGCAAGGGTTTTAAGTATTCTTTTCAAGTCTTCTGTTGATCTTGTTGGTGAAGGTTATTCCCTTGGGGAAATCCTTCTTGTAGGGCCTTGGTTTTCATGGTTTGTCTTGATTAGACAAGAGACTACTAGCCTTGTGGCCCTGGTCTCATTCTAATCCATAAACGTGGATAACCAATTCTTAGAGGGACATATTTATTGACCCCATAAGCCTTAAGTGGAGACAAGGCATTGAGCTTAACTCCAACAACCAACCATTAAAACCCTAAAAAATCATTTTTTTTATTTTCTTGCCATATAAAATACAGAAAAATATAAAAGATAAACCATCAAATATATTTATTGCATTGTCTAGAGTAAAGCTAACGGTTTACTTTCATTTTCTAGACATTTTCATCCATGGGTTATAGTATATACTTCATTGTTAATTTCTAACCCTAAGAAGGCAAATCGGCCCTATTGGTATTGTGCTTCAAGGTTGTATCTAACATTTTGTGGCTGATTTAAGGTGTTTACTAATTTTGGAAACTAAATTATAACAATAATCAGAATTGGTGAAACCCTAAAGCTATGGCTTAACCCTAAAAGATGCATTCTAACCCTACCCTAGCTTATATTTCACTTGTGGATTGTTTATAAAGCATATCTAACACATTCTAATGGTGAAATTCATCTCCTAAGAGGTTCATTGTAGTTATAATTCATTTTGGAGATTTTTGGTGGAACCCTAGGGCGATTCACCATCTATTTTGCAAGTTTGAGCTAATTTCATTGTTATTATTCATTTGTACTTGCATTTAATCATTGTTGGGCTGTTTTTGCATAGTTTATTCATTTCCCTAGCTAAAGTACCCAAGGTTCATGTTGAGTTTTGGTGTACCTTGGGAAGT
>ML781066.1:0-19986 GCA_009831015.1 Picea engelmannii
ATTCTTCTCTCTTGTTGTATTATTCATTCAAAATAAAAGGTTACATTCCTAACCTTCATCCACACCTAAGACACAATTGACATCATACCTTCTTGCTTTACACAAGAACAACCCTGTAGCCAATTCCAACTTACATCTGCATGACCAACAACCTCTACGATTATTGAGTGGCGATTAGCAATTTTTCAGCATTACAACACACCTTATTTATAGGATTTACAGTAGTAAAAAACCTAAATAAAAGGTTCCCAAACATGATTACAGATCCATGAAAATCATTGGCTACAAATCCCGCAAATATCGGGATTTTGTTACAGTCGACTACCAAGTTGGATTACCAGTCGACTACCAGTTAGCCTTCATTCAGTCTTCAGTCGGTTTCCACATGCTCGCTTATCAACCTCTTGTCAGTTGACCTATTTGACTTGTTGTCGATGTCTTCGACTTCGACTTTACCCAGTTAAACCACCTCGACCCTCGAATTGATGTCAATATCTTCAAATTCAACTTTACTTGGTAGAGCCACCTTGACCTTCGTCTTGTTGTTGATTCCTTCAACTTCAATTGTCATTCAATCCACCTCGATTATACTTTCACTACAAAGAATATAACAACCCAAAAATGATAGTCATCCTTGCCATCACCTTATTCTATATGAATTTGGCCTTGCAGTTGTTGAAACAACTCCTTGAAGTCCCCATCTTCTGTGTATGCCTCTTTGTATGGATCATGGGTAAAAGGCTCCATTTGCATTAGAGTTTCCAAAGCTATAATATTAGATGTGGGTGGTCGTGAAAGCATGTCTGGAAAATTATTTGTGCTACCCTTATGATACTTTATGACTAAATGAAATTGTTGTAAAAACCCCATCCACTTGTAATGTCTAGTTTGTTGTAGCTTACTCTAGGCCTACAAATATTATAGTGGTTGGTGATATTTGTGGATGATTGTATCCTTTCCCATTAGATAGTGTTTCCACTTTTTGACAAATTGTACCAAGGCATAGATCTCCTTGTCATAGGTAGGGTAGTTGAGAACTACCTCATGAAATACTTCAGAATTATAGAAGACGGGCCATTCTCCCTGCATCAGTACTGCTTCCAAGACATACCCACTTGCATCTCTCTCCACTTCAAAAGGCTTCTGTAAGTTTGGGAGTGCGAGCACTGGTGCTTGACTGATATTTATTTTCAGCTCATCAAATACCTTCTATTGATTCTTCCCCCACTGGAAACTCTTACCACTCCTTGTTTGTAACACCCCTTTACTAAACCTCTGATTATATATAAATAATGATTTCCATGCCATGGCATGTGATCAATGTAAATGTATTATTGTTTCAATTAAGAACACCAACAGTTGACTGTGGAGGTGAAGTATTAAATTATTGGCCATGATACTGTTAGAATTGCAAACGCGGAAAACACAATTCACATATGATAATTAATAATCACACAGATAAGAAACACAGGGATTTCACGTGGTTCACCCAAACGTTGGGCTACATCCACCAAGCATAGGCATCGGTTGTCTTATTATTCAGATCATTGAGATTACAACAGACTTGCAAGTTCTCACTCTGTCTCTCTCACTCAGTCATCTTTGCCTCTACGGGCTTACATGAATTTATACATTCACAGCAGAAATTGATTATTAAATGCACTCCTATCCATATTCTAACTTGGTCTATTTTAGTTGCAACCAACGCAAAATAATAGGATCCAAATCCATCCTTGGAGGAATTCGTTGTCACCAAATCCCAACAATCTCCACCTTGAAAACAATTAACATGATACCTTGCTCCTTCCTTTTGTTCAACACCTTTTCTGCAAGCCAAGAGAAGCCAAGCACCACTACAGCTTCTCTAATAAAAATGGTTTCATGATCTCACCTATGTGACTTGCACGAGTTTGGATTTCCTGAGGAGTCACTCCAGCTCCAACATGTCTTCCACAGTTGTGTTGTGAGACATATTTAGTGACATATCTCCTTCTATCCAAAACACCTGTAAAATATACATTACAATTATCACAAACCATCTTAGTGTAACCATTATAAGTGAAATTTGTGTTTCTCAAACGTTGAAACACCCATTTCACTGCAGCCCCTGAATCTATCATGTATCTGACAACATCATTATCATGTGAGGTCTTAACCATGTAATCACATACAACAGACCTCCTACTGAACTTACACGAGACATAACCTTTTCTAATTTATAGACATGACTTATGCTTGAAGAAAACTTATAATGGAAAGAAAGAGGGATAAAAACTAGTTTTACAATGTTCATACTAAACTCCAACCACAACTTACCATTACCATCTCTGTGTACTTCTATGCCCATAATTTGTTTTGCTTCTCCTTGATCCCTCATCTGAATTGTCATGTCCACTTGAGTCATTTTCTTACTGATTTTATCCATGCTTTGGATTGCATCGAGCATATCATCAACAAATAACATCAAGACTATGAATTTACTATAAACTTTATAGTCTTTCCTACCCTTTGAAAAATTTTGACTCACTATGAAGGATTCAAACCTCTTGTAAATTTGCCTGGTACCAATAGGCCATACAATGAATTATCTAGCATGCAAACAAATTTATCATTGTAATATTGAATCAACCCTTTTGGTTGTTCCATACATACTATATCTATGTCAATTATGACCTTGTGAGAAGTAGGATCCCACACACAACATCCCTTTATACCACCATCATAACTTGCAGAGATATAAAATAAGAAGGAATTCAGAAACAAATATTTTAAGTCTGGAAATGATTTACCACTTACCAGTAGCTACAATTCTTTCTTTCTCTTATGAACTTGATGCTTCTTACATAAACAATAAGATACATATGTCACTTCAGATGCCACTTTAGTACTCTCTTCCATCTTATAAAGGTTATCAACCTTTGTTTCCTTCATCACTACTAAATTACCTTTTGACACTGTGAGTGCTCCACCTTGACTTGTATACTTATATCCACAAGAATCCAACACTCCCAATGAAATAAAATTTGATTTAAGCTCATGTACATATATAACATTTGTTAATTCCCTAACAATACCATCAAACATCTTGATTTTGATACTGCCAACCCCAACAGTTTTACAAGGAATACCATTTCCCATAAACACTACACCCTCATCAATAGATTGGTAAGAAATGAACCAACTTCTATGTGAGCACATGTGGTGGGAGGCACCTGAATCTAATTTCCATTCTTCTTGATATTGTGAATTACTAGAAATGGATAAAACTTGATCAGTCATACATGAATTTGTTACAACCAAATTTGCTTCCTTCGTAGAGTTTTCCTCGGATTCCTTTCTCTTCCAACAATCTTTCTTGAGATGTCCTGTTTTGCCACAGTACTAGCATTTTTCTTTACCCTTTTTGTGTCTTGACTTAGATCGAGAAAAAATTCTCTCATTCTGCTCTTTAGTTCGACCTCTGACTAGCATCGCCTCTGAAGTTGAGGTTTCTTTACTAGATTTTCTCCTCGTCTCCTCAGCCAACAAAGCTCCCACAACAGATTCATAATCTAAAACATCTACTGAGCTAAAGCTAATAGAGGTGACTAGATTATCCCAAGACTCAGGAAATGAACACAATAGTGTAATACCCTTATCTTCATCTTCGAATTTAACTTCCATACTAGTCAATTGAACTATAAGGGTATTGAAGGTATTTAAATGGTCAGCAACTTTTGTACCTTCTTTCATCCGCAAACTGTACAATTGTCTCTTCAAGTAGATTATGTTCATCAAGGACTTCGTCATATATAGACTTTCCAACTTGCTCCATAAGCCTGATGTTGTATCCTCTCCTATGATATTAAACAAAACCTCATCCGCCAGTCATAAACGAATGGTACTAAGAGCTTTCGCATCCAGATCTTCCCATTCCCATTTCGTCATGGTTGTTGGTTTCTTTGACTTGTCTGCCAATGCTTTTTGCAACCCTTGTTGCATCAGTAAATCCCGCATCTTCAGCTTCCAGAGATCAAAGTTTCTTTTACCACTGAACTTTTCAACTTCAAACTTCAAACTCTACATATTAGCCATTAGCACAAAAAATCTCCCAATACCTACTACTTATAAAAATCCTTAAATAACCAATAAGGTAAAATGTTGAACCAAAAAGTTTAAATCTCAAAGAATTTAAGAAATAACCTTTTAATAAAAATTAACTTTACTTTAATTCACATTCACCCCTCCACCTTTACTTCATTCATCCTCCATGTGACTTGACTTTCACCTTTTAAAAGGAAATTCAATTTTGAAAAACCCAAAATTTCACCATACCTTAACTTTTTCTTCTTGAAAATAAATCATACGAATGTTTTTTAAAAGGGAGTGCTCCTTGGATTATTCAAAGGGGGCGCTAGGTTGAATTTTCAACACTCCTTGAGTGTGGTTGGGGGAGCACTAGCGCTCCTTGAGTGTTTATGGGGGAGCATCGACGCTCTGTCGTGGATGAACCGGCTACGTGCCTTCTGGAAATTTTTAATTTCATAAGTGTGAGTGCGCCAGCACTCCTCTAACAATGCTTGGGGAGAGCTGATGACTTTATGCTCACTCAATTCACCTTCTTGCACCACGTATCTCCAACACAGTAGCTCTGATACCAATTGTTAGAATTGCAAATGCGGAAAACACAATTCACATATGATAATTAACAATCACATAGATAAGAAACACAGGGATTTCACGTGGTTCACCCAAACATTGGGCTACATCCACCAAGCATAGGCATCGGTTGTCTTATTATTCATATCATTGAGATTACAATAGAATTGCAAGTTCTCACTTTGTCTCTCTCACTCAGTCGTCTTTGCCTCCATAGGCTTACATGAATATACATTCACACCAGAAACTGATTATTAAATGCACTCCTATCCATATTCTAACTTGGTCTATTTTAGTTGCAACCAATGCAAAATAATAGGATCCAAATCCATCTTTGGAGGAATTCATTTGCACCAAATCCCAATAGATACCACCAAAGGAAAGAGGGAGGAAACTTAGAAAGGGGTTCATCATGCTAAAGATGGCCCAAACCTCCTTGTTGACAATAATTGATATTCATATTATTTTTCCTCAACCCTGATTTCAAGGAAAATCAGTTAATGAGGAAAGATGGTAGTTGGACAACCAACTACCCCAAATAAATTCAGGTATAGGAGATCAGATTAGGATAGCAGAATTTGTCAAACATAGGTACAACAACATACCAATTCTGAATCTGCAGATTGACCCATGGGTTTCCTTCTGACAAAAGGAAGGGGATGGGTCGAGAACCTTCCCAGGAAAGGCGAGCAAGAGAATGCACAATGGCAGACATAGGGGGAATGTTCATAAGAAGAGACAAGCCCTAAGTTAGGGGAAACATCTAAGAAGAGAGAACTACGGAAAGAAAATGAAGAAATGAGTGTAGAGCTCTTTGGTGGTATCATGGCTTGGCATGGGGGTGGCATGCTGTCGAAGTTACTAAGTGAGCAGAGCCTATAGTTGGGTGGAAGGGAGAACACCCATGGTTGGTTTGGTTGGTTACATCCTATAAATAGATACATATCTCCACACTATGTATAATTGAATTGAAATGTGTGGTTGGATGTTTGTAATTTTGTGTTATAAATGTGCATGTGTGAATAAAAATATTGATGCCTGTATAATTCGTAAATCCTTGTGTTTGGACGATTATAGGATAGTGAATATTGTGCATATCTTGCACAGTTAAAAGTGCATATCATGTAACGAAACTGAAATAAATGTATTGTTTGTGTTTCAAAGGCCCAAGAAGGTCGATGAACACCATATCCTTTCCTTTCCTTAACATTGGACAATCACGAGGAATGAATCCTCGATTGCAGGCCATGCGGCAGGATTGTCGCCATAGTGACTAGAGTAAGAACCTAAGGGAGATGAGTTAGGAAAAATCACAAAATGACGTAGTGTAGAACCATGGGACTGATAAGTCAATAACCTAAACCAAGCCCATTTAATTCCATGTGTTAAATAGAAAGACTCAACAGTCATTGGATCTGAAGGTGGAGATGACCTCCATCATTGATCTCTATCACGCAGATCTCGTTGGATCTCAGATATTAATGATTTTTCCTAGAGGATTATGTTTGGAAGTCCTGCTACCCGATGTTCAATATCTGGGGACCAAGTTTCCAGCCCCGGGTTTTGTGCCTTGTTACCTAATCCCAAGGGAGAGTGAGAGAGTGACTTCGTCATGACATGTAGTTCCAACATGGTAGCTAGGGTGTCATTGGGGTGACACTTGTCAACTCCTGGTTCATGGGTGATTAGAGTGTGGGCCCCTATTGATCTCAAGACTTTGAATGAGCGCCTTAAACCACGATCATCAGATCTACGATTCAAGAAATATTGGTCATAGATCTAATAGGTAAATCTCGGGAGGGAGTTCCGTGACTGAGGGCACCAAAGCACTAGACCCAGGAATATTTCTAAGTCCAACTCTTTGGAAGTCCCAATGTCTGATATCTAGGGACCAGGGTGCCAACCCCTAGTCCCATGCCTCGTTACATAAGCACAAGGGGGAGAGAGAGAGAGAATGGAATCAAGAGTGACGTGTTGTGCCAACTTGGCAAACAGGGGGTCAAGGGATTGACACATATCATCATTTGATTCACTGTAAAGTCAAGTGTGGGCCTTGTTATGCTTAAGCCTTTGAAAGAGTTCCTTAAGATCTCAGTCATTAGATTCACTCGTGAAGGATCTCAATAGTATATCATGTGATAAGGGTCAAAGATAAAAATCTCAATATTAACTAAGCTAATCACCTTGTGATCACAAGATTAAATTAGTTAATAATCTTGTAATCCCAGGACAATGGACCATGAGAGTCTTAGTGTATAGGAGACTGGTAAAGAGTTGCAGTCGGGTGCCCATGGTTACACGGTGGTGACATGTGTCCTTCGCAGATTTCACTCGATGGGCAGATCTCCACCATAGATCTCAAGGTGAAGGTCGGGAGTCGTAATCTAGAGATTAATGTGGCTAAATGCCTTGAAATCCTAATATCAACTGATTTAATTACTTCATAATTATCATATTAAGGACCTCACAAGTTTCAAGTTATAGGAGATAGAAAAAGTGTCGAGGTTTGAGGTCCACGGAGATAAGGATCGTCGATCTATTAATTAACGATCAAATCTCCATCGTCCGATCATTTAGGCTGCTACAATGCCAGGATGGTCCCGAGAGTGATGTGTAGCACTACAAATGACCCACATTCCATACCATGGAAGGGTCGCATGTCACCCATCGGTGGTGCCAGGTGTCAACTCGACTTGGTATATTTGGACGAAGATACATAAGAGAAATTGGTGCCACATGTCGAGGGGTACGAGTGCCACATGTCATGTCAGGTGGCAGACAATTGTAGGTCCACATGTCAAGTATGGTTCAAGCCATGTGTCATGTCAGGTGGCATGACTAGATAGGGCCATGTGCCCCAGGATGCCAATTGTATCTCAAATCGTGAACCCTGGGAGATTTTGGGAAACATGCCTTACGAAAGGGGTCGATGCTCGAATAATATGAGATGAAGTTGGATGATGTCATTCGACGAGTAGGAATTAGAAAAGTATCAAAATCTAGTTGGGTGAATTTTGAGTACAAGGATGACATGTATACCACTCCAGTCTGTTGATTGTGGAGCCTAATTATCTTCCTGATTAGGTCTTTGTTTTCATCCATGTTTATAACCCATGAATATTGTACACCCCTCCACGCAAGGGGTTGCAAGGGGGGCTTGGACCCCCTGCAGGGTTTGTGAGTAGTGTCCCCCGATGGGGGTTCGGGGGTGAATCCCCCAAAAGAAAAATTGTCGTGTAAATGTATATTGTAATTTCATAGTCAATATTGTCCATTCATCATTAATTCATAAATCTGACAGTAAAGATTATGTTAGGTATTTTTTCCCTAAAAGGAAACTCTTTTTTTTTTGTATGAGGCCATTTGTATTGTGATTGTGTATTGTATTGAATGTATTCTGAGAGAGGATATTGTGAGAGAGAGAGAAGAGGAAGTTACAGTGGGTGTGTTGTAGGTTGTATACCTTCATTTTGTTGGATAATAAAAAGGAAGGACCTGGCAATTTCTCTGGTGAACGTATCCTACACTGGGTGAACAACGTATATATATGTCTTTATTGTATTGTGTATATTCTATGTTTTATTTTTTCATTTGTTTTATTTTATTGATCCGCGATCTTGTTTTTCTAACACAGTCCACGTGGGAGATCCATGTGTCACGTGGTGATCATGCCATGTGTCAAGCTGAAATTAGCATAATGGGAAGGTGGACCACAGGGAAATGAGTGCCACATGTCACAAGGTGATAGTGGCCACCTGTCATGCCACTATTAAGATAAGTGCCAACATAGGACAGGGCCACATGTGCAAGTTTCCAGCTCATCCTAGATTGGGAGTCTTGGGATATACGAATAGTGAAAAGGTCTTGAGACCTCAATATCTGAGATCCCGAGGTCCTATGATCCGACGAACTGGTGGATGGGTGTCACTATATGGTGAAGGTGGATCTCGGGAGGATGGGGAGCTCAGTATTGAGCGTGGAAAAGGGTTGATATCATTGGAATAGGTGGCAAGTGCCATGCCTACAACCATGTATGCACTAAGGGGTGACATGTTATGACACATCAGTGCCAATTCAGATGGGCACGATGACGTGGAGCCACATTAATTCCACGTGGTAGTATGGAAACGTTTGGCCAATAAAGGCCCAAAAAATTCCAAGGGCCATAAATTTTGATCCAGAGCTTCGTTTTGAGCAAACTTACAGTCGTTGGAAAGAGTAGAATACAATGGTGTCCTTCTTAAGGGGATTCGAGAAGGTTTATTAAAATAAAAAAATTTAATACCCCATCCCTTAAAAGGGTACTTAGGGGGTTGGGTGTGTTACACTGTTATGGCATGGAGTAGTGTAGCTACCACTGAAAATGAAGCTATGAACTTCCACAAGTATTGTTCTACCCCAAAAAAACTCCTAACTTCAGGTACATTTGTAGGAATTGGCCATTTCATGACGGCCTCCATATTTCTGGGATATATACTGAGATCCCCTCCACCGATGACATACCCCAATTACACCAAACATTGTTGAGAAAATTTGCATTTCTTGATATTTATGAGTAGTTGATGCTTTTTTAGAGTCTCTAACACCTACATAAGTTGTGACATATGCTCCTCCCAAGTATCACTATAAACTAGTATATCATCCAAATAGACAATAAAAAATGAATCTAGATAAGGGCGTAAAACCTCATTCATTAGTCTCATAAATGTATTCGGTGCATTGCATAAACCGAATGTCATAACGAACCACTCATACAAACCTTTCCTTGTCTTGAAGGCAGTCTTCCAGTTATCTTCTTCTTTGAATTGTACATGGTGAAATCTTGATTTCATATCCAGCTTAGTGAAGTACTTGGCATGTTGCAACTAGTCCAATAGATCATCGATCCTTGGCAGGGGGTATCGATTCTTTAGTGTAATCTTGTTCAATGCCCTGTAATAGATACACAATCTCCAAGTCCCATCCTTCTCGGGAAAAATTATGATGGGTGACCCACAAGGTGAGGTACTTGGTCAAATTACACCCTGCTCCAACAAGTGTTGCAATTGCTTCTTCACTTCATTCGCTTCCATAATGGACTTTCTATACAACCCAATATTTGGAAATGGGGATTCTGGAAACAACTCTATTTCATGCTCCACTTCCCTCTTGGGTGGTAACCTTTTAGGATCCTACAACACTCCTCTATATTTCTGTAGCAACTCCTCCAACTATTGTTTCTTCTCTTTAGCACACCCCTTTAGGGATGCCTTCACTCTCATTGACTCATCATCAGACTGATTTTTTCTTAAATATATATATATATTTCTTACTAGAACTAATAAGCTTCTTGGCTTGATTGTCACTTACCAGTGAGATCTTTGACTTGCCTTTATGCGCATTGATGATGTAGGACTTCCCATCCTTGATCATTTGGTATTGATTGGCTCTCTGCATGAATATTCCATCCCTAATATACATGTAAGGGCTTCCAAACACTACTCCACATACATCAAGGGGTACTAGATCCAATTCCACTTCATCAAAAAAATCAACACTTATAACAAATTTAATCTTACATTGTTTTGTTATATTTATCTCTACATCCTTGTTTACCCAACCCAATCGATAGGGGTTAGGATGATTGTGAACCTCCAATCCAAGCTTGTTGACCAGATCTTCTACTATGATATTATCATGTGAACCAGAGTCGAATAAAGCATCTATCTTGGTCTTCTTGACCTGAATCTTGATGTGGAAGAGCTTGGTCATCTCCATCTCTTCCTAGTGATGAAGGATACTTAGATTCACCTCCTTCTGCATAGATGTGCATACAATATTTTCATCAACATATGAGCTACTTTCAACCTCATTGCTTGAATATTTGTATAGAAGGTTTTTTTTTTCGTCCTTCTTGTGATTCTTCGAGTTCAGCTTTGGATGTAGTTTCTAGCATTTTTCCTCAGTGTGACCATCAATGTTGCAATGATTGCAATGGTTGTTGGGATATTTACTCTATTGTGCAGTCGTTGTTGTATTCTTATCTTTTCCCCCTTTCCACTTATTCTTCCCCTCCTTGGAAGCTTCCTAGTGCTCTTTCTTCTTTGAACCACTTGGCTACCCCTTCTTTTGGTCTATGTTTTCTAGGTATTATGCATGTACACAAGCCTCATCCACTTTCCTTGGCTTGAATAGAATCACCTTCTTTTGTAGATGACTATGTAATCCCCCCAGATACTTGAGGAGTACATATAGGTTCTTGGGAGAGATACCCAACATGATGGCCATCTTTATGAACTCAATGGTGTACTCCTATACACTTTGCCATTGCCTCTTCCTAAAGTAGTGCCACCGGATCCATTGGTCCTCTACATACCTAATAGGGTAGAATTGGGACTTGATGAGGATTTTGAAGTCCTCCCGTCTAGTTATTGGTGGATCACCCTCCATCCTAAGTGTTTTCATGTGCCTTTCCCACCAGGTTAAAGCATGGCCCTCTAACTTCAATCTAGAGAATGAAATATTTTATTCTTCATCTATATGGTGAACGCTAAAATAAACTTATATTTGTTGCAACCAATGATTCAAATTTAATTCATTGATCTCACCTTGATATGTCTTTATTTCCACTTCCGCTTCCATCTTCAATAGGGATTGTGAAGGGCTCACAACACTTGAACTCGACTGCTCTTTTTCAAATTCTTTCTGTGATTCATTTTCTTCCTGATCTTTCGATTTCCCCTATGATGTGTTATCTGAGTTACAACCTCCATCATCTCTGAATGGTCAAATATTTCTTACTAGAGCCACCATGAGAAGGTTCATATTGTGACTGATATCAGCAACTTGTGCTTCCAACCACTCAAATCTCTCTTTTGTTGGATCTCAAGGGTTATTATGAATAGACTCGTCCTCCATGGATAGGTTTTATGTGATTTCTCCTTAAGCCAATTCTTGTATTCTGCAACTTCCTACAAATACCCAAAAGAAAAATATGCTATGATACCAATATGATCTATAAACTATTGTGGATATTCCACTGGAACAATTCATCACAAAAGATCTAATAAAATACTAAAATCTTTACTATTAAGGTTAATTTCCTTTAGATCTCCAGAATATTTAGTTATTGATAAAATAGATAAAACACGGAAAAATTAGAGAACAGTAAAAAGCATTCACACCATCCACAAATAAACACAAGATATGACCTAGGAAACCCAATACAGGAGAAAACCCAGCTAGAAGGTGAGGTTTCTCTGATCGTGTTTCTATAGTAAAGAAATGGTGCAAGTATAAATAAAGAGACACTCTTTGTGGAGTTTCCTTTGACCTATGGCCTGTATGGCTACTACAGAATCTATCCTCCTTTGTTATTCTCACATAATACCACTCTCGAATGTTTTTCTCAGCTATGGATCAAGATACAATGCAAAAGAATGGAACCCCTTCTCCTCTTAGTGGCTTCATATTTAACATAGCCCAATAGCCATCTAGGGATAGGTTTTTGACTTCCTCAACCTTCAATTGTGATAAGGTTTTGTAACTTCTAGAATTTTCTTAGAAAATACACTATGTCGCTATCCCCACATGTCTAAGTAATGGAGGCTGATGTGGCATCCACTCGCACCATGGTGATCAATATGGTAGGTCAACTTGCAGGAGGCATAACTTTCTCATACGAACTCTTATTGACAAACGATCTACGCCATTGGAAAGGTATCAACATGTAGAATTTAGAATCTTCCACTATAGTAAGGTTTGGACCAAAAAATGGTTGGCTGATGCCTCAAAATGTCTCTGTTATATTTTTTATTATTTTTTGGACCCAAATTTCCAAATTTGGACCAATCCCTGAAATGGTCCTACAAGTTTATTCCTCCAATTTTTCCACCTAAAAAGTAGTGAGATAGATGAAAAATAATATAATTATCCAATATGGATCATCAAATCATGAAATTTAAACAAATATCCATAAATTCAATTCCATTCATAATACATAAAAATTGATCAGTAACACATTACCTCACCGTGAATATCTTGAGCATCAATGGAGAGTCGTTGGAAGGTGGAGTGCTCGGTTGTACAACCTGCTCCGAAAAAACATCTAATGTGGCAGTCTCGGTGGATGGAGCAGGTGGAAATGGTGGTGGGGGTGGGTGGCATACAAGTGCATCCACTGTGGATGGATGTGATGGAAGAGGTGGTGCATATGGGTGCATCCATTGAGGATGCACCGAATAATAAATATATTGGGGGTGGGCAGCGATGAACCCCCCATGGGTTGTAAAAGTGATGGAATAATGCTTGGCCTGGAAATAGGTAATCCAAAATCCGTGGTTGATTGCCTAGGGACTGAACTAGTATTGTAACTAGAGAAAATCTCAGCATCCTGCATACATATTAATAATATTGTTATTAGTACCAAATAGTGAAATCCAACAACATAAATACAAAAAAATTGAGATTTAAATGAGATTTAACTCAACACATGATACCTATGAAGCAGGTGACTCTTCCATCCTAGGTGGACATTGCTCGGCACCACCTGGTCCCGCAACCTATAGAAACACGAGAACATTTTAAATTTGAGGATGCTAGAAAACAAAGAAATCACTATGGTGAATTTATCAAATGTGACACATACATGTGTATGCGAAACACTGAATGAGGAGGTTGCCTCTACTATTGCATTGGTGATGAAGACAAACACCGAGGCATATATCGGCGTAGAGGGTTTGCTATACGGGCGTAGCAACTGCAAAACATCATACAATGAAATATTGAAATAAATACACATCATACTATATACATATATAACGATGAAGAATAAATATATGGTTAAGATACTAACCTCCTCCTTGAAGCTTTGTTTTCCACTGCCCTCCATAGGCCCATAGCAAGTCTACCTGCAACTCGAGCATTTGTGAGGTTCACATGGATGAGTTTTATGTCCATGTGCCCTCTCTTCACTACACTCTGCTCTGGGGGTTGAAGGTCTGACCCCTCTATAAATGTCACCAGCAGGAACCTCCTGCCGAGATAGTGAAACAAAGCTACCATGTTGCACTAGGCTCTAAGTCAAGGATGATAGAGCTACATGTACCTGTTGCAATCCCTCTACAATATGAGGATGTTGGGAAAGGGGGTTAGGCATTCGCCTGGGGTGACGAGGACCTAACATGGGATCATTCCTAGCATGTTCGCGGTCCTATGAAAACACTTGACCCACCCCCTAAAAGTCACCAATGTCGAAGTAGTTCACATGGTGACCTAAAATAAATTATGCCCATAATTTTCTCAAAATATATAAAGGAATAGGTCCTTGTTATTGCAGGGAGGTGCATCAAATACCATGAACCACCTATCCATCTAGTTTTGAAGAATTTGTGGGTGAATGCACTAATCAATACAAATGTAATTCTTGGTGACAAGTGGTTGTTTTCCAGATCGAGGATCAATAAAAAGAGACACCAGATCTTGTTTTGAAATACCCAAGTCTCTAACTTGTTTTCTATCTAGTCTAGTCTTGTAAAACTCAAACATTCTAGCCCTGTATTCATAAATAGAAATTAATTGTCCTTGGGAACTTGCAATGGACCTCACAGTGACGTCCAATGAAGTGGCCAAGGACTCTTGGTTAGGTTCTTTGGTCCCCATTAAATTATTAACAAGTGATATCAAAGTAGCCAAACCCTCATCAATCGGTATGTTTATGTTTGGTGGGTTAGGGTTTTCCTCGCCTTGGTTTTCTTGTGGGTTGTTTTGATTGTCTTCGGATTCCATTTTAATTTTATTTGTTGCAATTTAATAAGTGCACTTATAACAAAGTTATTACAAAAAACAATTTCATTTATCCCAACAAAATCATTAACATAATTTTGTGTAAAACAAAGAAAAACTGTGTGTTATCTTTACAATGAACTTGAAAAAAACATATACAAGATTAGTGAATTGTTGAGAGATTTACATTCAAGTATTAATTATGTGTATTAATTAGTTTTGTCGATGTTTATTGTGTTCTCTTCAAAATTGTCATTGAACCACACATTTGTCGTGAACCTTGCTAATAAGTTTTCATTGCCATTGGACTTTACATCCATAACCCATGACTAATTGTATTGTATTTTTGCAAAGTCAAGAGAGGAGGCAAAGATAACAAAGGAAATGACAAAAAATCAAGTATACATGGGTAGATTTGGACACGGTGGCAAGATCCTGGGATTTTTTCCTCCTCTACTCCTCTTCTTTACTTGCTCAAACAGAGAAAATCACGAGGCACGATGTGCAAATGGGAACAAATTGCGCCCATGGTTCCTTAAAAAACGAGCACAACAGGAACGTGTGTGAGATCCTAGGAACACACATGCATTCCTGCCAATGTACCTATGTGGCATGCTAAGTAGAGGTTTGAGTTTTTCCAAACCTCTAACATCAAGAATGCATATGAGTTCCTGAGAACCCCCTTGCCACTTTTTCGTCCACCAACTTTGTGCACACTTCCATACATTATTTTACTATCATTTTGTTCTTCTTAATTCTTCTTTTTTCTCTTAAAATATTTCATTGTTTGAAACATTGAAATGATGCCCTCAAAATATGAATTTTAAAGCATTGAAGATTAGTAATTAAGGCCTGAAGTGAATCAGTAAAACACCATGTTTTAGAATAGACCAACTTAAACAAAAATCAATCAAATTTAATGCATGCATTGGCATAGTTTCCTAGTCAGGGTAATAAACCCTAATCTAGAAGCTCAAAAATATATGTGTTTTGACAAGTGTAAAGAAAAAAAATAAGCATTGCTAAAATAAGAGCAAATTCTCATCAGCTCCATAGTGAAACTAGGTGTTTGTCAATTCCCAAAACATCATCGGATGAAAATCTCTATCACCTTTATGACACTAGAAGGGTTGAATATCAAAATCATTTTTCTCTTAGAATGTCCAACATATACCTAGATTAGAGATTTGTAACAATGTCCACATTCCTAACCTTCTAACTTAATAAAACTATGGTGAACTTGGAACTCTTCTCTTAATGTTTTTCGAGCACAAAAATAATATTTAACATTTAAAAAAATTTAATGATTACATTTTTCGTATGAATATATATTATTGTAGTTCTCAACTTATCACTTCCTCCAAATTTATAAAAAGCTTTTGATACTCATACCTACTTTATAATAATATATTTATTAAACATTACCATGTTATTTATACAAATCAAATTTAGCTATCAATTAAATTTAATTTAGTTATATTTATTTTAAATAATTATCTCAAAATAAATAAATAAAATATTTAATTTATTTTTTTTCAAAAATACATTAAAAACCTAAATTAATTATATATAGAAAGATTTAAACATTTTTTTTATATTTTGGAGATGGCCGGTATCGACCCATAGTATTCATACTAAGACACAATCTCTCTTATGTGAGCAAGTCAACACAAGATCGAAATCACGTCACCCAAGTTTGGAGCTTTTCAATTTTTCCATAAACAAAAGAATGTTGTTAAAAAACCATTTCGAAGAAAATAATGGTACGTTTGGATGAACGTTAGCTATAAAGGGTAACTTCTAACTCTAAGTTAGATTTTATTATAGACATTTTCTTGAAATCCACTTCCCTGAAGCCAAGGAACCATGTGCATATTTAGGTATACGGTTTTACTCTTATAAAATGGATTAGATTAGAGTATGTCTTATAAGTTTATTAAATAAAAATAATTTAATAATATATTTAAAGGAAAATTTGCAAGTTGTTTTTCAAAATGTTTTTAAAAGTGATAAAGTTTATTATAATGTAGGTTAAATCATCGTTTTATTAGAAAAACTACACCATCTTAAATAATTTGTTGGTAGTTCATTAAAAAATTAGACTTAAATAGGTGTGTATTTAATATTTAAATTATATTATATGATGATGAGGATCAGCCACTTAAACCAAATTCAATTTACAATTATTAAAATAATAATAATCTAGTTTTAAAGTCATAGTTTAGATACTAAATAGTAAATTATTTTTAAAGTCTACGGAGCTATATATACCCAAAACCCCTTTTGATTTGAACCTATACTTTTTAAGAAGAAAACAGATATTCTTAATTATTAAATCCACTTAAATTATATAACAAACATTTTCAACTATATACTTTTAACATCAAATTAATCTAAAAGTAAAATAATAATAAAACATTGAAGGGTTCGATAAGTAAAATAATTATTTATTATAGATGCTTTATGTAAGAATTTATTTCTACAAATGGAATACAATATTGACCTTTATTACATCGGAATATAATATTCTAACTATGTGAGGGGTTAGGTCCCTAACATCAACTTCCTACAAATAGCCAAAATAAAAATGTGCTCTTATACCAATATAGTCTATAAACTATTGTGGATATTCCACTGCGACAATTTATCACAACAGATCTAATAAAATACTAAAATATTTACTATTAAGGTTAATTTCATTTAGATCTCCAAAATATTTAGTTATTGATAAAATAGATAAAACACAAAAAAATTAGAGAACAGTAAAAAGCATTCACACCATCCACAAATAAACACAAGATATGACATCGGAAACCCAATACGAGAGAAAACCCGGCTAGAAGGTGAGGTTGTTCTGCTCCATTTTCCCCGATAAAGAAATGGTGCAAGTATAAATAAAGAGACACTCTTGGTGGAGTTGTCTTTGACCTATAGCCTGTATGGCTTCTACAGAATCTCTCCTCCTTTGTTATGCTCACAAAATACCACTCTCGGATCTTTTTCTCATCTATGGAACAAGATACAATGCAAAAAAATGGAACCCCTTCTCCTCTTAGTGGATTGGTATTTAACATAGCCCGATAGTCATCTAAGGATAGGTTTTTTATTTCCTCAACCTTCAATTGTGATAAGGTTTTGGACCTTCTAGAATTTTCTTATAAAATCCACTATGTGGCTATCCCCACATGTCTAAGTAATGGAGGCTGACGTGGGATCCACTCGCACCATGGTGATCAATATGGTAGGTCAACTCATGGGAGGCATAACTTTCTCATACGAACTCTGATTGAAAAACGGTCTACACCATTTGAAAGGTATCAACATGTAGACTTTAGAATCTTTCACTATAGTAAGGTTTGGACCAAACAATGGTCATTTGATGCCTCAAAATGGATCCGGAATATTTTTGACTATTTTTTGGACCCAAATTTGGACCAATCGCCGAAATGGTCCTGCAAGTTGATTCCTCCAATTTTTCCACCCAAAAATTAGTGAGATAGATGAAAAATAATATAATGATCTAATCTGGATCATCAAATCATGAAATTTAAACTAATATCCATAGATTCAATTTCATTCATGATACATAAAAATTGATCAGCAACACATTATATCACTATGAATATCTCGAGCATCAATGGAGAATCGTTGGCAGGTGGAGCACTTAGTTGTACAACCCACTCTGATGCAACATCTAATGTGGCAGTCTCAGTGGATGGAGAAGATGGAAATGGTGGTGGGGGTGGGTGGCATACAGGTGCATCCACTGTGGATGGATGTGATGGAAGAGGTGGTTCATATGGGTGGCATATGGGTGCATCCACTAAGTATGCATTGAATAAAAAATATATTGGGGGAGGGAGGAGATGAACCCTCATGGGTTATACAAGTGTTGGAATAATGCCTGACCTAGAAATAGATAACCCAAAATCCACAGTCGGTTGCCCAGGGACTGAACTAGTATTGTAACTAGTGAAAATTTCAGCATCCTACATACATATTAATAATATTGTTATTAGTACCAAATAGTAAAATCCAACAACATAAATACAACAAATTTGAGATTTAAATGAGATTTAACTCAACACATGATACATGTGAAGCAAGAGACTTTTCCATCCCGGGTGGACATTACTTGGCATCTCCTGGTCCTGCAACCTATAGAAACACAAGAACATTTTAAATTTGAGGATGCTAGAAAATAAATAAATCATTATGGTGAATTTATCAAATGTGACACATACCTATGTATGTGAAACATTGAATGAGCAGGCTACCTCTATTGTTGCATCAGTGATGGAGACAGACACCGATACCAGCGTAGCAACTGAAAAACATCATACAATGAAATATTGAAATAAATACACATAATACTACATAAATATTTAACGATGAAGAACATAGAGATGGTTAAGATATTAACCTCCTCCATGAAGCTCTGTTGTCCACTTCCCTCCATAGGCCCATAGCAATTATGTCTGCAACTCGAGCATCTGTGAGGTTCACATGGATGATTGTTATGTCCATGTGCCCTCTCCTCACTACACTCTTCTCTAGGGGTTGAAGGTCTGACCCCTCTATTAATGTCAACAACAGGAACCTCTTGCCAAGATAGTGCAACAAAGCTACCATGTTGCACTAGGCTCTGATTCAAGGATGATAGAGTTACTTGTACATGTTGCAATCCCTCTACAATAGGAAGATGTTGGGTAGGGGGGTTAGGCCTTCACCTGGGGGGACGGGGACCTAACATGGGATCATTCCTAGCATGTTCTCGATCCTGTGCAGACCCTTGACCCACCCCCTCGAAGTCACCAATGTCGAAGTAGTTCACATGGTGACCCAAAATAAATTATTCCCATAATGTTCTCAAAAAATATAAAGGCACGGGTCATTGTTATTGCAGGGAGGTCAATCAAATACCATGAACCACCTATCCATCTAGTTTTGAATAACTTGTGGGTGAATGCACCAGCCAATACAAATGTGTTTCTTGGTGACAGGTGGTTGTTGTCCATATCGATGATCAATAAAAAGAGACATCGGATCTTGTTTTGAAATACCCAAGTCCCTAACTTGGTTTCTATCTAGTCCAGTCCTGTAAAACTCAAACATTCTAGCCCTGTATTCAAAAATACAAATTAATTCCTTTGGGGCACTTGCAATGGACCTCACAATGACATCCAATGAAGTGGCCAAGGACTCTCGGTTAGGTTCTCTAGTCCCCGTTAAATCATTGACAAGTGATCTCAAAGTAGCCAACCCCTCCTTAATCTGTATGTTTATGTTTGGTGGTCCCCGGTGGGTTGGGGTTTTCCTCGCCTTCATTTTCTTGTGGGCGGTTTTGATTGTCTTCGGATTCCATTTTAATATTATTTGTTGCAATTTAATAAGTTCACTTATGACAAAGGTATTACAAACAACAATTTCATTTATCCCAACAAAATCATTCACACAATTTTGTGTAAAACAAAGAAAAACTATGTGTTATCTTTACAATGAACTTGAAAAAAACTTATACAAGATTAGTGAATTGTTGGGAGATTTACATTCAAGTATTAATTATGTGTACTAATTAGTTTTGTC
>ML781066.1:20086-43494 GCA_009831015.1 Picea engelmannii
CAAAACCTTATCACAATTGAAGGTTGAGGAAGTCAAAAACCTATCCCTAGATGGCTATTGGGCTATGTTAAATATGAAGCCACTAAGAGGAGAAGGGGTTCCATTCTTTTGCATTGTATCTTGATCCATAGCTGAGAAAAACATTCGAGAGTGGTATTATGTGAGAATAACAAAGGAGGATAGATTCTGTAGTAGCCATACAGGCCATAGGTCAAAGGAAACTCCACAAAGAGTGTCTCTTTATTTATACTTGCACCATTTCTTTACTATAGAAACACGATCAGAGAAACCTCACCTTCTAGCTGGGTTTTCTCCTGTATTGGGTTTCCTAGGTCATATCTTGTGTTTATTTGTGGATGGTGTGAATGCTTTTTACTGTTCTCTAATTTTTCCGTGTTTTATCTATTTTATCAATAACTAAATATTCTGGAGATCTAAAGGAAATTAACCTTAATAGTAAAGATTTTAGTATTTTATTAGATCTTTTGTGATGAATTGTTCCAGTGGAATATCCACAATAGTTTATAGATCATATTGGTATCATAGCATATTTTTCTTTTGGGTATTTGTAGGAAGTTGCAGAATACAAGAATTGGCTTAAGGAGAAATCACATAAAACCTATCCATGGAGGACGAGTCTATTCATAATAACCCTTGAGATCCAACAAAAGAGAGATTTGAGTGGTTGGAAGCACAAGTTGCTGATATCAGTCACAATATGAACCTTCTCATGGTGGCTCTAGTAAGAAATATTTGACCATTCAGAGATGATGGAGGTTGTAACTCAGATAACACATCATAGGGGAAATCGAAAGATCAGGAAGAAAATGAATCACAGAAAGAATTTGAAAAAGAGCAGTCGAGTTCAAGTGTTGTGAGCCCTTCACAATCCCTATTGAAGATGGAAGCGGAAGTGGAAATAAAGACATATCAAGGTGAGATCAATGAATTAAATTTGAATCATTGGTTGCAACAAATATAAGTTTATTTTAGCGTTCACCATATAGATGAAGAATAAAATATTTCATTCTCTAGATTGAAGTTAGAGGGCCATGCTTTAACCTGGTGGGAAAGGCACATGAAAACACTTAGGATGGAGGGTGATCCACCAATAACTAGACGGGAGGACTTCAAAATCCTCATCAAGTCCCAATTCTACCCTATTAGGTATGTAGAGGACCAATGGATCCGGTGGCACTACTTTAGGAAGAGGCAATGGCAAAGTGTATAGGAGTACACCATTGAGTTCATAAAGATGGCCATCATGTTGGGTATCTCTCCCAAGAACCTATATGTACTCCTCAAGTATCTGGGGGGATTACATAGTCATCTACAAAAGAAGGTGATTCTATTCAAGCCAAGGAAAGTGGATGAGGCTTGTGTACATGCATAATACCTAGAAAACATAGACCAAAAGAAGGGGTAGCCAAGTGGTTCAAAGAAGAAAGAGCACTAGGAAGCTTCCAAGGAGGGGAAGAATAAGTGGAAAGGGGGAAAAGATAAGAATACAACAACGACTGCACAATAGAGTAAATATCCCAACAACCATTGCAATCATTGCAACATTGATGGTCACACTGAGGAAAAATGCTAGAAACTACATCCAAAGCTGAACTCGAAGAATCACAAGAAGGACGAAAAAAAAAACCTTCTATACAAATATTCAAGCAATGAGGTTGAAAGTAGCTCATATGTTGATGAAAATATTGTATGCACATCTATGCAGAAGGAGGTGAATCTAAGTATCCTTCATCACTAGGAAGAGATGGAGATGACCAAGCTCTTCCACATCAAGATTCAGGTCAAGAAGACCAAGATAGATGCTTTATTCGACTCTGGTTCACATGATAATATCATAGTAGAAGATCTGGTCAACAAGCTTGGATTGGAGGTTCACAATCATCCTAACCCCTATCGATTGGGTTGGGTAAACAAGGATGTAGAGATAAATATAACAAAACAATGTAAGATTAAATTTGTTATAAGTGTTGATTTTTTTGATGAAGTGGAATTGGATCTAGTACCCCTTGATGTATGTGGAGTAGTGTTTGGAAGCCCTTACATGTATATTAGGGATGGAATATTCATGCAGAGAGCCAATCAATACCAAATGATCAAGGATGGGAAGTCCTACATCATCAATGCGCATAAAGGCAAGTCAAAGATCTCACTGGTAAGTGACAATCAAGCCAAGAAGCTTATTAGTTCTAGTAAGAAATATATATATATATTTAAGAAAAAATCAGTCTGATGATGAGTCAATGAGAGTGAAGGCATCCCTAAAGGGGTGTGCTAAAGAGAAGAAACAATAGTTGGAGGAGTTGCTACAGAAATATAGAGGAGTGTTGTAGGATCCTAAAAGGTTACCACCCAAGAGGGAAGTGGAGCATGAAATAGAGTTGTTTCCAGAATCCCCATTTCCAAATATTGGGTTGTATAGAAAGTCCATTATGGAAGCGAATGAAGTGAAGAAGCAATTGCAACACTTGTTGGAGCAGGGTGTAATTTGACCAAGTACCTCACCTTGTGGGTCACCCATCATAATTTTTCCCGAGAAGGATGGGACTTGGAGATTGTGTATCTATTACAGGGCATTGAACAAGATTACACTAAAGAATCGATACCCCCTGCCAAGGATCGATGATCTATTGGACTAGTTGCAACATGCCAAGTACTTCACTAAGCTGGATATGAAATCAAGATTTCACCATGTACAATTCAAAGAAGAAGATAACTGGAAGACTGCCTTCAAGACAAGGAAAGGTTTGTATGAGTGGTTCGTTATGACATTCGGTTTATGCAATGCACCGAATACATTTATGAGACTAATGAATGAGGTTTTACGCCCTTATCTAGATTCATTTTTTATTGTCTATTTGGATGATATACTAGTTTATAGTGATACTTGGGAGGAGCATATGTCACAACTTATGTAGGTGTTAGAGACTCTAAAAAAGCATCAACTACTCATAAATATCAAGAAATGCAAATTTTCTCAACAATGTTTGGTGTAATTGGGGTATGTCATCGGTGGAGGGGATCTCAGTATATATCCCAGAAATATGGAGGCCGTCATGAAATGGCCAATTCCTACAAATGTACCTGAAGTTAGGAGTTTTTTTGGGGTAGAACAATACTTGTGGAAGTTCATAGCTTCATTTTCAGTGGTAGCTACACTACTCCATGCCATAACAGTGTAACACACCCAACCCCCTAAGTACCCTTTTAAGGGATGGGGTATTAAATTTTTTTATTTTAATAAACCTTCTCGAATCCCCTTAAGAAGGACACCATTGTATTCTACTCTTTCCAACGACTGTAAGTTTGCTCAAAACGAAGCTCTGGATCAAAATTTATGGCCCTTGGAATTTTTTGGGCCTTTATTGGCCAAACGTTTCCATACTACCACGTGGAATTAATGTGGCTCCACGTCATCGTGCCCATCTGAATTGGCACTGATGTGTCATAACATGTCACCCCTTAGTGCATACATGGTTGTAGGCATGGCACTTGCCACCTATTCCAATGATATCAACCCTTTTCCACGCTCAATACTGAGCTCCCCATCCTCCCGAGATCCACCTTCACCATATAGTGACACCCATCCACCAGTTCGTCGGATCATAGGACCTCGGGATCTCAGATATTGAGGTCTCAAGACCTTTTCACTATTCGTATATCCCAAGACTCCCAATCTAGGATGAGCTGGAAACTTGCACATGTGGCCCTGTCCTATGTTGGCACTTATCTTAATAGTGGCATGACAGGTGGCCACTATCACCTTGTGACATGTGGCACTCATTTCCCTGTGGTCCACCTTCCCATTATGCTAATTTCAGCTTGACACATGGCATGATCACCACGTGACACATGGATCTCCCACGTGGACTGTGTTAGAAAAACAAGATCGCGGATCAATAAAATAAAACAAATGAAAAAATAAAACATAGAATATACACAATACAATAAAGACATATATATACGTTGTTCACCCAGTGTAGGATACGTTCACCAGAGAAATTGCCAGGTCCTTCCTTTTTATTATCCAACAAAATGAAGGTATACAACCTACAACACACCCACTGTAACTTCCTCTTCTCTCTCTCTCACAATATCCTCTCTCAGAATACATTCAATACAATACACAATCACAATACAAATGGCCTCATACAAAAAAAAAAGAGTTTCCTTTTAGGGAAAAAATACCTAACATAATCTTTACTGTCAGATTTATGAATTAATGATGAATGGACAATATTGACTATGAAATTACAATATACATTTACACGACAATTTTTCTTTTGGGGGATTCACCCCCGAACCCCCATCGGGGGACACTACTCACAAACCCTGCAGGGGGTCCAAGCCCCCCTTGCAACCCCTTGCGTGGAGGGGTGTACAATATTCATGGGTTATAAACATGGATGAAAACAAAGACCTAATCAGGAAGATAATTAGGCTCCACAATCAACAGACTGGAGTGGTATACATGTCATCCTTGTACTCAAAATTCACCCAACTAGATTTTGATACTTTTCTAATTCCTACTCGTCGAATGACATCATCCAACTTCATCTCATATTATTCGAGCATCGACCCCTTTCGTAAGGCATGTTTCCCAAAATCTCCCAGGGTTCACGATTTGAGATACAATTGGCATCCTGGGGCACATGGCCCTATCTAGTCATGCCACCTGACATGACACATGGCTTGAACCATACTTGACATGTGGACCTACAATTGTCTGCCACCTGACATGACATGTGGCACTCGTACCCCTCGACATGTGGCACCAATTTCTCTTATGTATCTTCGTCCAAATATACCAAGTCGAGTTGACACCTGGCACCACCGATGGGTGACATGCGACCCTTCCATGGTATGGAATGTGGGTCATTTGTAGTGCTACACATCACTCTCGGGACCATCCTGGCATTGTAGCAGCCTAAATGATCGGACGATGGAGATTTGATCGTTAATTAATAGATCGACGATCCTTATCTCCGTGGACCTCAAACCTCGACACTTTTTCTATCTCCTATAACTTGAAACTTGTGAGGTCCTTAATATGATAATTATGAAGTAATTAAATCAGTTGATATTAGGATTTCAAGGCATTTAGCCACATTAATCTCTAGATTACGACTCCCGACCTTCACCTTGAGATCTATGGTGGAGATCTGCCCATCGAGTGAAATCTGCGAAGGACACATGTCACCACCGTGTAACCATGGGCACCCGACTGCAACTCTTTACCAGTCTCCTATACACTAAGACTCTCATGGTCCATTGTCCTGGGATTACAAGATTATTAACTAATTTAATCTTGTGATCACAAGGTGATTAGCTTAGTTAATATTGAGATTTTTATCTTTGACCCTTATCACATGATATACTATTGAGATCCTTCACGAGTGAATCTAATGACTGAGATCTTAAGGAACTCTTTCAAAGGCTTAAGCATAACAAGGCCCACACTTGACTTTACAGTGAATCAAATGATGATATGTGTCAATCCCTTGACCCCCTGTTTGCCAAGTTGGCACAACACGTCACTCTTGATTCCATTCTCTCTCTCTCTCCCCCTTGTGCTTATGTAACGAGGCATGGGACTAGGGGTTGGCACCCTGGTCCCTAGATATCAGACATTGGGACTTCCAAAGAGTTGGACTTAGAAATATTCCTGGGTCTAGTGCTTTGGTGCCCTCAGTCACGGAACTCCCTCCCGAGATTTACCTATTAGATCTATGACCAATATTTCTTGAATCGTAGATCTGATGATCGTGGTTTAAGGCGCTCATTCAAAGTCTTGAGATCAATAGGGGCCCACACTCTAATCACCCATGAACCAGGAGTTGACAAGTGTCACCCCAATGACACCCTAGCTACCATGTTGGAACTACATGTCATGACGAAGTCACTCTCTCACTCTCCCTTGGGATTAGGTAACAAGGCACAAAACCCGGGGCTGGAAACTTGGTCCCCAGATATTGAACATCGGGTAGCAGGACTTCCAAACATAATCCTCTAGGAAAAATCATTAATATCTGAGATCCAACGAGATCTGCGTGATAGAGATCAATGATGGAGGTCATCTCCACCTTCAGATCCAATGACTGTTGAGTCTTTCTATTTAACACATGGAATTAAATGGGCTTGGTTTAGGTTATTGACTTATCAGTCCCATGGTTCTACACTACGTCATTTTGTGATTTTTCCTAACTCATCTCCCTTAGGTTCTTACTCTAGTCACTATGGCGACAATCCTGCCGCATGGCCTGCAATCGAGGATTCATTCCTCGTGATTGTCCAATGTTAAGGAAAGGAAAGGATATGGTGTTCATCGACCTTCTTGGGCCTTTGAAACACAAACAATACATTTATTTCAGTTTCGTTACATGATATGCACTTTTAACTGTGCAAGATATGCACAATATTCACTATCCTATAATCGTCCAAACACAAGGATTTACGAATTATACAGGCATCAATATTTTTATTCACACATGCACATTTATAACACAAAATTACAAACATCCAACCACACATTTCAATTCAATTATACATAGTGTGGAGATATGTATCTATTTATAGGATGTAACCAACCAAACCAACCATGGGTGTTCTCCCTTCCACCCAACTATAGGCTCTGCTCACTTAGTAACTTCGACAGCATGCCACCCCCATGCCAAGCCATGATACCACCAAAGAGCTCTACACTCATTTCTTCATTTTCTTTCCGTAGTTCTCTCTTCTTAGATGTTTCCCCTAACTTAGGGCTTGTCTCTTCTTATGAACATTCCCCCTATGTCTGCCATTGTGCATTCTCTTGCTCGCCTTTCCTGGGAAGGTTCTCGACCCATCCCCTTCCTTTTGTCAGAAGGAAACCCATGGGTCAATCTGCAGATTCAGAATTGGTATGTTGTTGTACCTATGTTTGACAAATTCTGCTATCCTAATCTGATCTCCTATACCTGAATTTATTTGGGGTAGTTGGTTGTCCAACTACCATCTTTCCTCATTAACTGATTTTCCTTGAAATCAGGGTTGAGGAAAAATAATATGAATATCAATTATTGTCAACAAGGAGGTTTGGGCCATCTTTAGCATGATGAACCCCTTTCTAAGTTTCCTCCCTCTTTCCTTTGGTGGTATCTATTGGGATTTGGTGCAAATGAATTCCTCCAAAGATGGATTTGGATCCTATTATTTTGCATTGGTTGCAACTAAAATAGACCAAGTTAGAATATGGATAGGAGTGCATTTAATAATCAGTTTCTGGTGTGAATGTATATTCATGTAAGCCTATGGAGGCAAAGACGACTGAGTGAGAGAGACAAAGTGAGAACTTGCAATTCTATTGTAATCTCAATGATATGAATAATAAGACAACCGATGCCTATGCTTGGTGGATGTAGCCCAATGTTTGGGTGAACCACGTGAAATCCCTGTGTTTCTTATCTATGTGATTGTTAATTATCATATGTGAATTGTGTTTTCCGCATTTGCAATTCTAACAATTGGTATCAGAGCTACTGTGTTGGAGATACGTGGTGCAAGAAGGTGAATTGAGTGAGCATAAAGTCATCAGCTCTCCCCAAGCATTGTTAGAGGAGTGCTGGCGCACTCACACTTATGAAATTAAAAATTTCCAGAAGGCACGTAGCCGGTTCATCCACGACAGAGCGTCGATGCTCCCCCATAAACACTCAAGGAGCGCTAGTGCTCCCCCAACCACACTCAAGGAGTGTTGAAAATTCAACCTAGCGCCCCCTTTGAATAATCCAAGGAGCACTCCCTTTTAAAAAACATTCGTATGATTTATTTTCAAGAAGAAAAAGTTAAGGTATGGTGAAATTTTGGGTTTTTCAAAATTGAATTTCCTTTTAAAAGGTGAAAGTCAAGTCACATGGAGGATGAATGAAGTAAAGGTGGAGGGGTGAATGTGAATTAAAGTAAAGTTAATTTTTATTAAAAGGTTATTTCTTAAATTCTTTGAGATTTAAACTTTTTGGTTCAACATTTTACCTTATTGGTTATTTAAGGATTTTTATAAGTAGTAGGTATTGGGAGATTTTTTGTGCTAATGGCTAATATGTAGAGTTTGAAGTTTGAAGTTGAAAAGTTCAGTGGTAAAAGAAACTTTGATCTCTGGAAGCTGAAGATGCGGGATTTACTGATGCAACAAGGGTTGCAAAAAGCATTGGCAGACAAGTCAAAGAAACCAACAACCATGACGAAATGGGAATGGGAAGATCTGGATGCGAAAGCTCTTAGTACCATTCGTTTATGACTGGCGGATGAGGTTTTGTTTAATATCATAGGAGAGGATACAACATCAGGCTTATGGAGCAAGTTGGAAAGTCTATATATGACGAAGTCCTTGATGAACATAATCTACTTGAAGAGACAATTGTACAGTTTGCGGATGAAAGAAGGTACAAAAGTTGCTGACCATTTAAATACCTTCAATACCCTTATAGTTCAATTGACTAGTATGGAAGTTAAATTCGAAGATGAAGATAAGGGTATTACACTATTGTGTTCATTTCCTGAGTCTTGGGATAATCTAGTCACCTCTATTAGCTTTAGCTCAGTAGATGTTTTAGATTATGAATCTGTTGTGGGAGCTTTGTTGGCTGAGGAGACGAGGAGAAAATCTAGTAAAGAAACCTCAACTTCAGAGGCGATGCTAGTCAGAGGTCGAACTAAAGAGCAGAATGAGAGAATTTTTTCTCGATCTAAGTCAAGACACAAAAAGGGTAAAGAAAAATGCTAGTACTGTGGCAAAACAGGACATCTCAAGAAAGATTGTTGGAAGAGAAAGGAATCCGAGGAAAACTCTACGAAGGAAGCAAATTTGGTTGTAACAAATTCATGTATGACTGATCAAGTTTTATCCATTTCTAGTAATTCACAATATCAAGAAGAATGGAAATTAGATTCAGGTGCCTCCCACCACATGTGCTCACATAGAAGTTGGTTCATTTCTTACCAATCTATTGATGAGGGTGTAGTGTTTATGGGAAATGGTATTCCTTGTAAAACTGTTGGGGTTGGCAGTATCAAAATCAAGATG
Source organism: Picea engelmannii (assembly GCA_009831015.1). Classification (NCBI taxonomy): domain Eukaryota; kingdom Viridiplantae; phylum Streptophyta; class Pinopsida; order Pinales; family Pinaceae; genus Picea; species Picea engelmannii. The sequence continues at coordinate 29,166 of ML781066.1, forward strand.
TTTGATGGTATTGTTAGGGAATTAACAAATGTTATATATGTACATGAGCTTAAATCAAATTTTATTTCATTGGGAGTGTTGGATTCTTGTGGATATAAGTATACAAGTCAAGGTGGAGCACTCACAGTGTCAAAAGGTAATTTAGTAGTGATGAAGGAAACAAAGGTTGATAACCTTTATAAGATGGAAGAGAGTACTAAAGTGGCATCTGAAGTGACATATGTATCTTATTGTTTATGTAAGAAGCATCAAGTTCATAAGAGAAAGAAAGAATTGTAGCTACTGGTAAGTGGTAAATCATTTCCAGACTTAAAATATTTGTTTCTGAATTCCTTCTTATTTTATATCTCTGCAAGTTATGATGGTGGTATAAAGGGATGTTGTGTGTGGGATCCTACTTCTCACAAGGTCATAATTGACATAGATATAGTATGTATGGAACAACCAAAAGGGTTGATTCAATATTACAATGATAAATTTGTTTGCATGCTAGATAATTCATTGTATGGCCTATTGGTACCAGGCAAATTTACAAGAGGTTTGAATCCTTCATAGTGAGTCAAAATTTTTCAAAGGGTAGGAAAGACTATAAAGTTTATAGTAAATTCATAGTCTTGATGTTATTTGTTGATGATATGCTCGATGCAATCCAAAGCATGGATAAAATCAGTAAGAAAATGACTCAAGTGGACATGACAATTCAGATGAGGGATCAAGGAGAAGCAAAACAAATTATGGGCATAGAAGTACACAGAGATGGTAATGGTAAGTTGTGGTTGGAGTTTAGTATGAACATTGTAAAACTAGTTTTTATCCCTCTTTCTTTCCATTATAAGTTTTCTTCAAGCATAAGTCATGTCTATAAATTAGAAAAGGTTATGTCTCGTGTAAGTTCAGTAGGAGGTCTGTTGTATGTGATTACATGGTTAAGACCTCACATGATAATGATGTTGTCAGATACATGATAGATTCAGGGGCTGCAGTGAAATGGGTGTTTCAACGTTTGAGAAACACAAATTTCACTTATAATGGTTACACTAAGATGGTTTGTGATAATTGTAATGTATATTTTACAGGTGTTTTGGATAGAAGGAGATATGTCACTAAATATGTCTCACAACACAACTGTGGAAGACATGTTGGAGCTGGAGTGACTCCTCAGGAAATCCAAACTCGTGCAAGTCACATAGGTGAGATCATGAAACCATTTTTATTAGAGAAGCTGTAGTGGTGCTTGGCTTCTCTTGGCTTGCAGAAAAGGTGTTGAACAAAAGGAAGGAGCAAGGTATCATGTTAATTGTTTTCAAGGTGGAGATTGTTGGGATTTGGTGACAACGAATTCCTCCAAGGATGGATTTGGATCCTATTATTTTGCGTTGGTTGCAACTAAAATAGACCAAGTTAGAATATGGATAGGAGTGCATTTAATAATCAATTTCTGCTGTGAATGTATAAATTCATGTAAGCCCGTAGAGGCAAAGATGACTGAGTGAGAGAGACAGAGTGAGAACTTGCAAGTCTGTTGTAATCTCAATGATCTGAATAATAAGACAACCGATGCCTATGCTTGGTGGATGTAGCCCAACGTTTGGGTGAACCACGTGAAATCCCTGTGTTTCTTATCTGTGTGATTATTAATTATCATATGTGAATTGTGTTTTCCGCGTTTGCAATTCTAACAGTATCATGGCCAATAATTTAATACTTCACCTCCACAGTCAACTGTTGGTGTTCTTAATTGAAACAATAATACATTTACATTGATCACATGCCATGGCATGGAAATCATTATTTATATATAATCAGAGGTTTAGTAAAGGGGTGTTACAAACAAGGAGTGGTAAGAGTTTCCAGTGGGGGAAGAATCAATAGAAGGTATTTGATGAGCTGAAAATAAATATCAGTCAAGCACCAGTGCTCGCACTCCCAAACTTACAGAAGCCTTTTGAAGTGGAGAGAGATGCAAGTGGGTATGTCTTGGAAGCAGTACTGATGCAGGGAGAATGGCCCGTCTTCTATAATTCTGAAGTATTTCATGAGGTAGTTCTCAACTACCCTACCTATGACAAGGAGATCTATGCCTTGGTACAATTTGTCAAAAAGTGGAAACACTATCTAATGGGAAAGGATACAATCATCCACAAATATCACCAACCACTATAATATTTGTAGGCCTAGAGTAAGCTACAACAAACTAGACATTACAAGTGGATGGGGTTTTTACAACAATTTCATTTAGTCATAAAGTATCATAAGGGTAGCACAAATAATTTTCCAGACATGCTTTCACGACCACCCACATCTAATATTATAGCTTTGGAAACTCTAATGCAAATGGAGCCTTTTACCCATGATCCATACAAAGAGGCATACACAGAAGATGGGGACTTCAAGGAGTTGTTTCAACAACTGCAAGGCCAAATTCATATAGAATAAGGTGATGGCAAGGATGACTATCATTTTTGGGTTGTTATATTCTTTGTAGTGAAAGTATAATCGAGGTGGATTGAATGACAATTGAAGTTGAAGGAATCAACAACAAGACGAAGGTCAAGGTGGCTCTACCAAGTAAAGTTGAATTTGAAGATATTGACATCAATTCGAGGGTCGAGGTGGTTTAACTGGGTAAAGTCGAAGTCGAAGACATCGACAACAAGTCAAATAGGTCAACTGACAAGAGGTTGATAAGCGAGCATGTGGAAACCGACTGAAGACTGAATGAAGGCTAACTGGTAGTCGACTGGTAATCCAACTTGGTAGTCGACTGTAACAAAATCCCGATATTTGCGGGATTTGTAGCCAATGATTTTCATGGATCTGTAATCATGTTTGGGAACCTTTTATTTAGGTTTTTTACTACTGTAAATCCTATAAATAAGGTGTGTTGTAATGCTGAAAAATTGCTAATCGCCACTCAATAATCGTAGAGGTTGTTGGTCATGCAGATGTAAGTTGGAATTGGCTACAGGGTTGTTCTTGTGTAAAGCAAGAAGGTATGATGTCAATTGTGTCTTAGGTGTGGATGAAGGTTAGGAATGTAACCTTTTATTTTGAATGAATAATACAACAAGAGAGAAGAATTCTCAAGGAATGCTTGTTTTCCCTTTTGGGTTTCTAGGGTAAAATATCTCTGAACTGTGTGTTTTCTTTGTCATTTACTTTCTTGTTTAAATCTTTCTTCCTCTCTTCTACTAGATTTAGCATGGAAATGTTTCTCATTTCCTAACATGTGACATCAGAGATTGGTTTAATAACACGTGGTATCAAATCTTGGTTTAACAACCTTGGATCTAAGCTAAGCGCTAGGTTCAATAAGAGTCGTAAGTAATAAATATTTAAAAATTGTGTTTAAAGAATGGTGAGCAACTAGAGAATAGAGATTGAAAAATTCAATCGATATAATTTTAAGCTTTTGAAGCTTAAAATTGAAGATTTCCTTACAGATCGAGAACAATGGACAAAAGTCTTTCCAGGTACCATGCCAATAATTATGTCGACAAAAGAATGGGAGAAAATCGAGAGAAGGGAAAGGAGTACGATTTGAATTTGTCTTGCATATTAGGTACTGTTGAATGTATCAGGTGAATATTCGACCAAGAAATCGTGAGACAAGTTGGGAAGATTCTACCAGTCGAAATCCCTTGTAAATAAGTTGTTTCTTAGAAAGAAACTATATCTTCTTAGGATGAGTGAGGGCAATTTGATGACTGAGCATTTTAATGCATTTAATGCCATTATAATCCAATTATCTTCTATGGATATTAAAATCACTAAGGAGGAGAAATGTATTAGCCTATTATGTTCTTTGCTAGACTCCTGGGATAACTTAGTTGTGGCTATAGGTAGTAATACAACCACATTAGCGCTAGAAGACATGGTTTCATCTCTACTATCAATAGAAATGAGAAGGAAGAACATGGAAGGATCGATCAAAGATGCATTAGTGGTGAGAGGTCGATTGTTTGATAGAGATAAAGGAAAATTCTAAAGTATAAATTATAAGTTGAAGGGTAGATATAAATATCATGTTCAGCCAATGAGGAGATGCTTGAAATGTGGTAAATATGGGAATTAAAAAAGGGACTTCAAGTCGAATGCAATGGAATTTAGTACACGATTTGACGAGAAGCAGTCGACTGAGAGAAATATTACTGCATATAAGGGAGGCGATGTGTACCTGGCGTCAACCAATACACAGTTAGATCAATATGTTTGGTTGATCGACTCAGGAGAATCCTATCATATGAAACCACATAGAGAATATGAACAATATGAAGGAGGAGATTTGTTCTTGGGGGACAACTTGACAACCAAAATTGACAGACGAGGAAGAGTTCAACTTTTACTACAAGATGGGAGGAGGAGAACCCTTCTAGTTGTGTTACACATTTTGGGTTTGGAGAGAAACTTGATATTTGTCAAAAAGATAATTGATGCAGCGGTGCACACTCTATTTCAAATGAAATCATGCAAGATTGTAAGAGGTGCGATGGTCTTAATGAAAGTATTTCAGATTGGAACCCTATACAAGCTATTAGGGAATGCTGACTCGATTGAATGAAACAACATCATTTTTCCTAAATTCGACTCGACTTTGACTCCACTTGACTTGAATCGGGCTTATTAGATTCAAATCGACTCGACAAGTCATCATAAATTCGACCCACCCATGCTATGGCATGAGAGGATGGGACATATTGGAGAAAAATGACTTTGAGCTATGCATAACAAAGGTATGGTCGAAGGTTTTTCGGAATGTAATTTAGAAGTCGGCTTTTGTGAACATTATATATATTTAAAACAAAGTGGGGTGAAGTTACCATATGGATTGACAAGGGAAACAAGGATTCTAGAGATGGTTCACAGTGATGTGTTTTGCCCTATTTCAGTGCCTTCACTCGGTGGATTGTATTATGTATCCTTCATAGATGATTTTTCCAGGAATACCTGGATATATTTCCCGAGGAAGAAATCATAGGTTTTCGAGAAATTCAAAGAGTTTAAATCTCTTATAGAAAATCAGATAGATAAGAATATTAAGGTGCTGACAATTGACAATGGTGGTGAATTCTATGTAAAATAATTTGATTAGTTCTAAAAGAAGTGTGGCATTGCATGCAAAAATACCACACCATATACCCCATAAAAAAATGGAGTTGCTGAGAGAATGAACAGAACATTGATGGACAAGGAAAGGAGCATGATCAATGGTGTTGGGCTCACACAAGAATTTGGGCGGAGGCAGTCAACACTACAAAATATCTAGTGAATATGTCTTCTTCGTCGGTGCTAGTCGACACAAATACACATGAGTTATGGTATAGTAAGAATCCTTCGGTTTCACATCTCAAAGTATTAGGAGGTGATGCATTTGTGCATGTTTCAAAGGAAAAGAGGAGAAATATGGACAATAAGGTAGTCAAGTGTATTTTCATTGGATACAAAGAATGAATGAAATGTTAAAAGCTCTTAGATCATGCATCAAGGAAAATAGTGTAGAGTTGAGATGTGGTCTTCAGAGAATTAAAAATTAAGTCTGAGCTTGCAGAAATTGTTCAAACAGATAATAATCCAAAGAAGGTGTGATTTGAACTGAGGAGCGAAGAAGATGATTCAAATGAGTCGACTGAATCAAAAGAAGAGGTGGAACAACCAACCCCAGTCGTAAGGAGGTAAAAATGTGTAAGAAAACTAATCGAAAGGTATAGTCTACCCGAATTTGGTTTTGCATTCATGTTAACCGCCGCCGATGATGAGCCCAATTTGATCGTGTAGGAAGTTGACTCAACAAAGGGAAAACTCCGAAAGGACGTCATGGTCTAAGAGATGGAATCCTTGCACACTTATGAGACACGAAACTTAGTCAAATTACCTAGTGGAAGAATGATCCAAGTGGATATCGGTGGCCACCCACCTATTCCAACTGGATAAAAATAGTTTGTTGTCAATTTACTATTTTTAGTAGTTTTTCGGGTCCTAAACTTCTGGGGCCATTTTGAGGACCTAAACAATATTTTTTTCATGATTTGGAACCTCAATTATTGTGAAAGGATTTGATTGATCTTTTGAAATGAATCTCCTCATCAATACGTTTCCAACGAGCTATCATGCTCCCAAAACAAATATCGTATGCCAAAGTTACACCCTTGAGAAGTTGATACACCAAACTACCCAAAATGGGGTCCACAAAACTGTTGGATTTTCATCTTCTGGGGTTAGGGTTTTGGAATTTATTTATGTTAAAAAGGCCTTCGGAGCCTCATTGTAACAATCATTTTCTTATGAATGAGCATATCCATCACATTTCTTCTCACAGATAATATTCCACCATTCTAGCAAGTCTTTCACTATGTATTTCTATAGTTTTGTACATTTAGCTCATGAATAGAAATTGTGTATTACTGTATCTATGTGTTTATGGTTATATCTCTGAAATATATTTGTTATGTTATTGGATATATGATATATCTCTGTACATTTATTTATTATATCTCTGCTCTCATTTTGTGTCGAAAATAATTCGAATCAAAGAAAGCCCGTCGGTAGCAAATGGGTATTCAAGAAGAATATGAATACAGTAGGCCAAGTCGAGAAATTCAAATCTTGAATGGTAGCGAATGGATATTCCCAAGTCAAAGGATTTGACTTTAGTGAGATTTTTTCCCTTGTTGCAAAATTAACTTCCATTAAAGTAGTATTGTCTCTGGATGGAACATTTGATCTAGAAATAAAATAGGTAAATGTAAAGACAACGTTCCTACATGGGAACCTGGAAGAAGAAATCTACATGAAATAACCTGAAGGATTTGTAGTAAAGGGAAATAAAGATTTGGTGTACAAACTAAAAATATCCCTTTATGGTATAAATAAATCACCAAGGATGTGGTACCAAAATTTTGACACATACATCCTTATTTTGGGGTTTGTGAGAATCAAAGATGATCATTGTATATTCCAAAGAAAAAGGTGGGTATTTCATATATGTAGCACTGTATGTCGACATGTTGCTGATTGGAAAAAACATGAATGAAATAAAGGAGGTGAAGAAGTAGCTATCCTCCAAGTTCGACATGAAGAATATTGGTGCAACGAACTTCATTTTGGGAATGGAGATCAAGAGAGATCGAACATCTATAAATATTTGAATGAACCGAATGAAGTATATTGAAAAAATCTTGAAACATTTCAACATGCAGGATTGCAAACCTGTGAAGGTGCCAATTCCTGTGGGAGAAAGGCTAACTGTTGAACAGTGTTCAAGGACACATGAAGAAATAGAGGAAATGGCACATGTTCCCTATCCAAGTGTTGTTGTTAGTCTAATATATGTGATGGTTTGCACTTGATCAAACATTTCCCATGTAGTGGGAGTATTGAGTAGATACATGTCGAAACCTGGGAAGGAGCACTCGACAACTATCAAGAGAGTATTCATGTATTTGTGTGGTACCAAATATTATGCTATATGATACTAAGGAAAAACTGGAGATGATAGTGAAGTAAATGTACGTGGATTTGTCGATGTCGACTGGGCTGGAGATCTGGATTGACGAAGGTCGACCAATGGATATGTGTTCGAAATGTTCAATGGATCAATGAGCTAGATGAGTAAGCGACAAATAGTCGTAACCTTGTCAACAAAAAAAGCTAAATACATGGCAACCACTCGTGGAAGTAAAGAAACAATATGGATGCAAAGGTTTTGTTGAGGAATCGAGTTTGAGTAGAGAGTTATGAAGATAAGTTGCGACAATCAAAGTGCAATATTCTTGGAAAAGAACACAACTTATCATTCTAAGACTAAGCACATTGATGTACAATACCATTTCGTGAGAGACATGGTGGAAAACAAAACGGTGTTGTAAGATAAAGTAGACATGTTAGAAAACATAACTGACTATTTGACCAAGTCTGTGAGTGCTGTGAAGTTCTCTTGGTATACATCAATGACCGGTAATGTTCAGAGGTGTGATGGTCTTAATGAAAGGAGTTCAGATTGGAACCCTATACAAGCTATTAGGGAATGTAGACTTGCTCGAACATTAACGATATACATCAATGACTGGTAATCAAACAATGTCTCATTATCTTTGACCTCAACTATTTTATTCACATGATGTAGACTTGCACCTTTGGTGGATTGTGTAGAAGACTTGAAGACATCACTATGTGGCCGCAACTTTCCTAAGCTGTTGCTTCCTTTTCATCGGACTAGTACCTATATGACTTTAGTGATCATGGGAGATCAGATTGTACTCCATGGTATACATATATCTTCAGATTGGTTTTTGAGAGTGGTTCTACTAGGCCTTGTTCGTGACTATCACAACTATTGGCATGTAACTGCATTTGTATTTTCCTATTCATGGCCACAGACACTTGTTTGGTATATTTTCACATGGATCTGTAGTGTATTTTTGGCATCCATGTATGCAAAGTCAGTGCAAAATGTAATGAGAAGTTGAGTTCGTCCAGCTGGTTCTCTACCACTCCACATCTGGGTTGTTTATAATGTATTTCGGCCATCACAAATTCTCCTCTCACCTCACACATTAGGGGGAATCTGTTAGAGAAAGATTTGCCTCACCCTATGCAATCTTGCAGAGAGGGCCTTTTTCCATTTCCCTATGTAGACTTGTCTTCCCTGTTACTAAAATACAGAGGAAAAAATATAAATTTTTCCACTTGTACGCATCTTGCACCCTATACAACAAGCATATATGCAGGCTGCTCCACTACAACCCGCGTACATCGATATTTGTGCTAGAAAATCAAAATTAAATGTCGGGTTTCCATGTCATGACAGGAGATCTCTGATCCTTGGCCTTCCATATATTGGAAATGCTTTGACTCGGCCCTTCAGTTGCATTTTGAAGACTATAAAGAAGCCAATTCCGAGATGTGGAAAAGGAGCGAATTCAAATTTGAGAGAAAAGTTACTTTGGAGAAATTATTTACTTCATATTGAGTCTGCATCCCTTTGTACTTTAAGTCTAAACATAGTGTTCAACTCGCAATCTCTTCCCTTATTAATGGATAAACTCTTTGTCTCCCTTATATGAGCTTGCCTTTGGTGGAGGATTGAAGTGGTGGAGGTCCAGTTGGAAGGAATTCAGTTTCTTGGTTCCGAACCGTGCCGACACGGAAGTCTGTAATATTTTCACTTCTGCTGATTGTTTATTAATAGAAATACTCCTTTCCCGTCCAATTGAAATCTTGAAAATATATGTATTATTATCCATGGGCGTATTTGTTATGTATATTGATGGATTGTGATATCTAATGTGATAAAATTTTATATTGCCACCATATGCTTGTTTTTGCTTGTTTGTTGAGAACTTGTTGTAGGTATATAGCTTTGGGTCAAAGTGCTCAACAATGGACATCATTGAACATATGGACGAGGTATGCCTCTTTGTTATATTTCTTGCACATTGGTTTATATAGCATGTTGTTGGGATAGAGTTGATTTATGCAGTCATTTCCGTCTGTTATGATTCACCCTAGCCATAGAGAGATTTTCCTCGTAACATAATTGGTGACCATACTGGGGATTGAATCTTCTTTCTTAGGGTTTCAAGTAATTTTCTCCTTAGATTGCTCTCGTTTCTATTGTGGTTCTTGTCGTATCATTGCTTGATAGCTCTTGTTCACTCTGGGTCTGAGTTTTCAGCCTTTCTTCCTTGCCTGGCCTTGTTTCAAAGAATATACACACTTTTTTCCTTGACAGTCACGTATACACGCAGGCTGTCTCAGTGCAAGCTCCGTGTATATGCTTTGTTTACCCGAACAGTCATGTACACCTTTTTTCCTTGCCTGTTTTCTTGGTTTGGTGTTTGTTGGGTAGGATTTGATGCTTGCTAAGCCTTCTTGGGTCCCTGTAGTGCCTGTCGAGTGCCTGTGGGATGACAGGAAACCCTCTTTTGGTTGAATTTTTGGGCGAAGTTTTTCTCTTCATCTTTTCATTTTTATTGTCCTTGTACATTGGGCTGGGTGTTTTGTTGCTTCATAACCTTCTTGAGTTATCTCTTTTTTATACATAGTAGGGCTATATATCAAGTTACTTTTCAGTCCATGCATTTTCAGTTTCAATATATTGAAAATACAAAAAAATATGCATTTTGAATTGCTTGGCATTTTTGTATTTTGGGTTTTTATCATTATCTTAGTGCATATAGTGAAAGATTGCATTTTTACTTCTGAATTATAGAGTTGAATTTGAAAATTGCATCGTTTTTAGAAGCATATCATACATTAAAAGTTAAAGTTAGGACTTTGCATTATTTTCATATTTACTTTTCTTGCAGAGTCATAACACCATGAGTTTCATCACCATACCTTTTTGAGTAATCATGACCATTAAAATAAACGCTATAATTTAAAATTTATTAGTAACAATTTTATTTTCTAGGGTGCAGAAACTAGCCTAGGATTTAGTGCCTTGGAATGAGATTTTTTGAGTAAACTTCTCCAAGGCAATTAAATCAACATATGTGTCTGAGTCAGGGAGTGGAGAAATCCATTGTATAATTGGTAATATAATGAGGTTCCGCTCACACCGGATTTAATCATGAGGTCGCGTGAAGTCGGTTGAAGGGATATCCCCCCGATACCTTCCTAGCACCAGAGATATTTCTGGGGATCTATTCGTATCTGGGGATATTGTTAGTTCCTTTACCTCCATGAGAGGCGGTGCTTTCAAGGTTTCAGGCTTTGCTACCCTGCCCATACAGTGGACCTGACTTACGACTGCTCACTTGTGCATTGGTTATATAATGGTTTAATAGTTTCTTGACTTAGGTGTCTCATAGGTTACTTGCAGGGGCTATTCTGCAGGTACCCTAGGTCAGATAAGGGTCGAACAACACACAACCTTTATGGAGGATTACCTCTCCAGGGGGATCTGATCAACTAGTTGTTAAGCCCACGAGGGCCCTTATAACTAATTATGTTACCTCCGATATTTAGCAGGGAGTCTCAGGCCCCTCTTGGGAAAGACATACCTTCTTTAGGGAGGGAGGCCACTCAACCACTTTACTCCTTTTGCATGCATTTTGGCCGTTTGAATTTTGGTGTGCTCTTTGATTACTAGTCGACCTTAGGAGTTTATACTAAGTTTCTGTTATCATGGATAGTGGAGTTCCTTTGGCTCCCTCATTTAATGCTACCCCCCCATGATGTTCACTCATTTCATGGGAATGAATCCTTTCTCTTTTCATAATGGTGTACAAAATTATGATACTCATTCAATGGCTTGGGTATCTAATAATTTTTCTCATGGTATGCCAGACATGTCTTCGCACTTTCCATCCTCTATTTCGCCTCCTTATGCGAATCTAAGTTTTGGGTCTGGGGGCATGATGCCTCCTTATTATCCCCCTCTATTTGGTGGGATTCATACCCCTCAAACACCTCTTACAGTAGGAGTTTGGAATCTTCCTTCCTATGAATCCACATTGCGAGAAGCAAGTGCCTAAATAAGTAATCATTCTACTTATTAAACTCCGTCCACTTATCCTTCTTCCACTATGTCGGTTTGTATGGACACTTTTCCCATGGTAGATCTCTGTCTTGTTGGTTGTGGAGCCTGATTATCTTCCTGATTCAGAGGTATTTTACTTTTAGCCGTGTTTATACCCCATGAAGTATTTACACCCCAGAAGTATGTACACTCTTCCACGCGGGGGAGTGCAGAGGGGGTACCCCTTTTGCGGGGTCCGGGGGGTCTGGGGGAAAGCGAGCCTCCAGTGAGGGTAAGAAAAAATTGCCTTGTAAATGTATATTGTAATTTCATTGTAAATCTGGACCGTTCATTATAAGTTCGCAGATCTAACGATAGAAATTATGTTAGGGTTTTTTCCCTAGAAGGCAACCCTCTTTTTATGAGGGAAATGTATTGTAGCTATGGTTGATGGCGAATATTGTATTATGAGATAAGAGACTGTGAGAGAAAGAAGAGGAAGTTACAACGGGTTTGCTGTAGGTTGTATCCCTTCATATGCTGGATAATAATAAAGGAAGGACCTGACAATTTCTTTGGTGGACGTAGCCCACACTGGGTGAACCACGTAAATCTGTGTCTCTATTGTATTGTGTATCTTTTGTGTTTTATTTCCGCATTTGTTTTGTTTTATTTCTCCACGGTCTTGTTTTTCTAACAACTGGTATCAGAGCAAAAGGTAACTCGCAGGAAAATAGGGTTCCTAGTTTGAGTGGGAGCAATGTCGGAAGATGGAAAGTTTAGGGTCGAGAAATTTAATGGCCAAAACTACCAGTTATGGAAGATGCAGATGGAAGACTATTTATATCAGAAGGATCTATTCCTACCATTGGGAAGAATAGAAAAGAAGTCGACGGCTACGAAGGATGAATAATGGGAGATTCTTGACAGAAAGGCTCTAGGAACAATATGGATGAGCCTGACAACGTCAGTGGCTTTCAATATTTCCAAAGAAAAGACAACGAAGGGTTTGATGGATGCATTGGCCAAATTGTATGAAAAAGCCTCAGCATCCAATAAGGTATTTCTAATGAAGAGATTATTTAATATGAAGATGTCGGAAGGTGGGTCTGTTGCAGATCATTTAAATTATTTTAATATGGTTACTAATCAACTAAGTTTTGTAAAATTAGACTTTGATGATGAGGTCAGGGATCTTCTAATCTTGTGCTCATTGCTAGAAAGATGGAACAACTTGGTCATGGATTTAAGTAACTCTGTCTTTGGTTCAAATACTTTAAAATTTGATGATGTTGTTGGTGTTATCCTTAGTGAGGAAATGCAATGGAAAAGCACAGGTGAGACATCAGGAAATGTGTTGAACATGGAGAACAGGGGGAGACAAAAGGATAGAGGAAAGGGTTTCGAGAACCGTGGGAATTTTGGGAAGGGAAGATCCAAATCCAGACTTGGAAAGATAGAGTGCTAGAATTGTGGGAAGAAAGGACATCTGAAGAAAGATTGCAGAGCTCCAAAGAAACAAAGTGATGGACAACAGGAGAGAAATCAGGAAGCAAATGTAACAGGGGATGTGTTACAAGATGCTTTGATTCTTTTTGTAGATAATATTTCTGAGTCTTGGGTAGTAGATTCAGGGGCTTCATTTCATGCCACACCCCATAGGAAACATTTTCTAGATTATGTTTAAGGTGATTTTGGACAGGTTCATTGGGTGATGATGCACCGTGCAAAATTGTTGGAATGGTAAAGGTAAAAATAAAGCAACACAATGGAAACCAATGGTTGTTGAAAGAGGTAAGACATGTTCCAGATTTAAGGAAAATCTAATTTCAACAGGGTAGTTGTCAAGTGAAGGTTGTATATCCATATTTACAGATAAGACATGGAAGGTCATCAAAGGATCATTGGTGATAGCGAAAGGAGATAAGGTAGGTACATTGTATTTATGTACTGGTAATACTGACTCTTCTATCTCTTTAGCTTCTACATGAGTGGATACAACACTGTGGCATCATAGGCTTGGACACATGAGTGAGAAGGGGATGCAGATACTTCACAAAAGAAATTTGTTTCCAGATCTTAAACAAATTGATTTGGACTTCTGTGAGCATTGTGTTTATGGAAAATAGAAGAGAGTCATATTTCTCAGAGTCGGAAAAGAAAAGAAGAGTGAACGGTTAGAGCTTGTGCATACAGATGTATGGGGACCAACTCAGGTATCATATGTTGGTGGATCTCATTATTATATTACTTTTATTGATGATGCAACTAGAAAAACTTGGGTTTATTGCATTTGACAAAAATCTGATGTTTTTGATACTCTTAAGAAATGGAAAGATTTGGTTGAGAATGAGACAGGAAAAAGGGTGAAGTGTCTTATATCAGATAATGGAGGTGAATATTGCAGCAAGGAATTTGATGATTACTATTCATACCATGGGATTCGTAGAGAGAAGACAGTTCCAAGAACACCACAAGAAAATGGTGTGTCAGAAAGGATGAACAAGACAATCATGGAGCGTGCAAGGAATATGAGATTGCGTGTTGGTTTTCCCTTACAGTTTTGGGTAGATGCTATAGATACTGCTGTTTACTTAATAAACAGAGGACCTTCAAGCTCTTTGGATGGTAGAATTCTAGAGGAGGAATGGTCAGGAAAAAAGGTAAACTATTCTTTTTTGAAAACTTTCGGTTGTGAAACATTTGTCCATATTGATAAATAATTTAGAACAAAGCTTGAGGCAAAATCCAAGAAGTGTACCTTTATTGGATATGGTGTTAATGATTTTGGTTATCACTTATGAGATTATGAAAATAACAAAATCATTAGGAGTAGAGATGTCATATTCAATGAGAAGGTCATGTACA
>ML781066.1:51914-72850 GCA_009831015.1 Picea engelmannii
AGTTAGTACACCTTTGGCCAGCCATTTCAAATTAACTAAGGAAATGTGTCCCAAGATAGAGGAGGAGATAGAATACATGTCCAGGGTCCCTTATTCATCAGCAGTTGGCAGCTTGATGTATGCAATGGTTTGCACAAGACAAGATATTGCACATGCAGTGGGAGTTGTGAGCAGGTATATGAACAACCCAGATAAAGAACATTGAGAGGCAGTAAAGTGGATTCTCAGGTATTTGAGTGGTACTACTACACATGCATTATGTTTTGGAGGTTCAGACACTTTTCTACAGGGATATGTTGATTCAGATATGGCAGGTGATAAAGACAGCAGGAGGAGCACCACAGGGTATGTTTTTACTATAGGTGGAACAACAGTAATTTGGATTTCAAAACTGCAAAAGGTTGTTGCACTTTCAACAACAGAGGCAGAGTATGTTGCTGCTACAGAGGCTAGCAAAGAAATGATTTGCCTATTTCCGGTTCTCTCTTTGAGTTATAAACCATTTGACTTAGTAGTTTTTCATCCTCAACCAAGAAGAGCCTTGTTCATATCCTTGACAATTTGACACCCTATACCTAGGAGGGAACATCCCCTGAGTGTATACCTCCCGCATGCACTTGCCTGCACTGAGCATAGGCATGTTCCAGTGCTAGAATTAGTTTTTCTTACTTGCGACACTCATTTCCTCCTCTGTATCATAACATTCATTTGTTATGAAAAAACAACAAAAATACAAGTAGGAAGGGAGTATTATATTCTATCGGCAACAGTCGTGTCGCCTTTGAATAGAGCACAAAGTTATTTGAGTCCATTCATCATAATTTTGGGATTAGCATAGTCTTAGGAAGCTGAGCTCGTTACAAAGTCTTCTTTATCGACTGGTTACTCTTCCAGTCCCTACAAATAATTTCATTGATGCCTCTTGCATCTCATGGTTTCATCATCGGGTCTATGCTGCCAGAGTCCTCCATATGTCTCATGCTCTTGTTCAAAGGAAGTCTATCAACCTGTGTCGGCCACTCCTTAGAACTCTTGACTTTGCATGTCGACCATACCCTCAGTTTGTTTCAGAATCGCATGATACTGCAGTCCTATCATGCACCCTAGACCTACTTTCATCATTGGTAGGCAACCTTGAACCCAACATTCGACATTTCATCATTGGTCGTTGACTGGGTGGTTTCCCTTGTGTTCGACGACAAGACATCTATTCAAACATTGGGATTCGTGCAGTTTCTTGGATGCCATTAGCCTTATTAGTGGTTTCCTCACCTTTGTCAGCAGTTTTCATCATTGGCTTCTATTAAGAGGGTCTTTTTCATGTACTGCTTGCGCTTGGCACACGCGAAAGACGCACATGGTCGTTGGTTCGTGAACTTGTTCTTCGTCCGATCTCCACCAAATCATGAAGATCCTTCTTTGTACCTCGTACTGACTGATGAGAGATGCCTTAATGCTCTCCTTTCAGTGGGTCTCTTTCCATCGACATCAACCCATTTATTCTGGAAATGGGGCCTAGAGTCTTATGAGTACCTTGAGGCTTGCAATCATTAGTGGCAGGCTCTCTCATTATCGACAGTTGGGAATACATCAATGTCTCCTGATCGATGTATTCTTCAGGTGTTTGACACTGATTCCTCTATTCACACTTGTAAGAATGTACTCGGTGCCTTGATACCTACTTTCATTATCAGTAAGATGTCTCATGTTTGTTAACGGTATACATCAATGAATGGTAATCAAACAATGTCTTATTATTTTCGACCTTGACTCCTTTATTCACATGATCTAGACTTGCACCTTTGGCATATTGTATAGAAGACTTGAAGACATCACTATGCGGCCGCAACTTTCCTGAGCTGTTGCTTCCTTTTCATCAGACCAGTACCTATATGACTTCAGTGATCATGGGAGATCAGATTGTACTCCATGGTATACAAATATCTTCAGATTGGTTTTTGAGACTGGTTCTACTAGGCCTTGTTCATGACTATGAAAACTATTGGCATGTAACCTCATTTGTATTTTCCTATTCATGGCCACGGATACTTGTTTGGTATATTTTCACATGGATCTGCAGTGTATTTTGGGTAGCCATGTATGGAAAGTCAGTGAAGAATGTAATGAGCAATTGATTTCATCCAACTGGTTCTCTACCACTCCACTTCTGGGTTGTTTATAATGTATTTCGACCATCACAGATTCTCCTCTGACCTCACACATTAGGGGGCATCTGTTAGAGAAATATTTTCCTCACCCTATGCAATCTTGTAGAGAGGGCCTTTTTCCATTTCCCTATGCAGACTTGTCTTCCCTGTTACTAAAGTATAGAGGAAAAAATATAAAATTTTCCACTTGTACACATCTTGCACCCTATACAACAAGCGTATACGCAGGTTGCTCCACTACAACTAGCATACATTGGGATTTGTGCCAAAAAATCAAAATTAAATGTCAGGTTTCCATGTCACAACAGGAGATCTCTGATCCTTGTCCTTCCATATACTGTAAACACTCCGACTCGACCCTTCATTTTCATTTTGAAGGCTATAAAGAAGCCAATTCTAAGCTGTGGAAAAGGAGAGAATTCAACTTTGAGAGCAAAGTTACTATGGAGAAATTATTTACTTCATATTGAGTCTACATCCCTTTGTCCTTTAAGTCTAAACACAATGTTCAACCCCCAAGATCTTCCTTTATTTATGGATAACATCTTTGTCTCCCTTATATGAGATTGCCTTTGGTGGAGGATTGAAGTGGTGGAGGCCATGTTGGAAGGAAATCAATTTCTTAGTTCTGAACCATGCCAACACGTAAGTCTGTAATATTTTCACTTCCGTTGATCATTTATTAATAGAAATACTCCTTCCCCATCCAATTGATATCTTTCAAATATATGTATTATTATCCATTGGTGTATTTGTTATTTATATTTATGGTTTGTGCTATCTAATGTGCTAACCTTTTATATTTCCACCATATGCTTGTTTTTTCTTGTTTGTTGAGAACTTGTTGTAGGTATATAGATTTCGGTCAAAGTGATCAACGATGGACATCATCGAACATCTGGACGAGGTAGGCCTCTTTCTTATCTTGCTTGCACATTGGTTTATATAACACGTTGTTGGGATAGATTTTATTTCTGTACTCATTTCCGTCTATTGTGGTTCACCCTAGCCATAGAGAGATTTTCCTCGTAATAGTCAAGAGCTTCCCAATGGTGGAAATTTCGCTCAAAATTGAGCTCCAGATCGAAGGTCATGGCCTTTGATAGTTCTTGAAGTTAAACCTCTATACCACTAACACATGGCGTCCACGTGACACCTTGTCACACTTTCCATCTAACATGGTGACAACATTGCACCTATGTGGCATATGTCAATCCTTCCATGAGGAGATTCTGATCCACATAGGTCTATCAATGTTATCGCTCGAACTCTCTACCAGTATCCTCATCACTCACCTCCGATAGATACAGTATCAAATAATATTCCCTTTTGATGCCATCCATTCAGAGCTATAACAACTTGAGCAGTTTCACTACTCCGAAAGTAAGGTATCGAGGAATATACCCATCTCCTTTGATGAATGGATGTGGACGCAAGTCACAATATCTCGATAGATGGTCGAGATATAATCAGGGTCTACAGTTTTCTTGCCTCGTTGACCACACTTGACTCATCCACTAATGGGTGAGTGACTCCTGTCGCTCTAAATTCACTCCGACTGTCTTGATGGCATGCCACATCAACCATGATGTTATGACTGCATTCCTTAACTTAGAAGGGTCTCATAGAAGATCGATGGATATTGTTCAATCTCTCCATAACCCAACCTATGGTCAATATCTCCCCTCTATCAGGATCACACTCCTAAGCCACCGAAGGATTACTATGAATCCTTCAAAGTTGTACTCTGAAGACAGTCAACGCCAGACCAACGTGACTCACACTCAATCCAATCATCTAATCATCTGCTGACACGTGTCTTCACACCGAAATTCCCCATTATCTCTCACCCTTTCTACTTGCTAAGTGGGACCCATAATGATCAACAACTATGGATTCATCCCTCCAAATCAAAGATCTATTTTCCACACTGGCTCAACTTCGGGGTCTTTCTTTCGGAGTTATTCTCAGAACACATGAGATTTCCTTCCAAGGGCGTTACTCCGAAAGGTTTTATTTCAGAGTCTCTCGTTCGGAGTCTTTCCTACGACATTCAAGGGATATCTATGAAGCGATAACTTCAAACAACCCACTGATCAACGGTAATGATCTCTTCAGATCAACATTTTTTGTGATTTGCTGGCCAACACAGGGTTTACTGAATCATAATTGTTCTCTCTAAGGACTTAGCCATTTTTCGAGTTCTGCAAGATTTTGATTTCTAAATTTTGAGAACTCAATACGATTCTGCAGCCATTATGAACTTTCAAAGTTAAGGTTTAAGCCTTGCATGACTTGTAGGCTCTCCACACAGGGATCATATATAGTATTCGAGAAGATAATAGTTTGTATCTATTCATTTTTATGATATAACCATGAAATAGTGTACATCAAAACATAGCTCATCTTACAAAATTCAAAATCATAGGTTAAGTATACAAACATTCTCTTAGATTTAGGCATTCATATGTGTTATCATACAATTGTTCTCTTCATCAACATTCACATAAATGATTCATTGTCAGTTTCAGTACAGATGAACACTTATCTGACAAGGGAATAATCCAATCGAACTAACTGAGAGAGGAATCCTGTCCTCACAACCTTAGGCCTTGTTGTAGAGTCAATTATTACAACACACCACCCCCGTGCCAAGCCATGATACCACCAAGGAAATTGTCTCGATAGGGTTCCAAGTCTATGATGATCCAAGAAGCTTACTCTCCTTCTTCCTCTAGCACAACATAAGTTGTCACCTCCCACTGGGCTTTGTGTCTCTACAAGTTTATCATGTGGTTTCTCAACTAGTTTTCCTTTACACAATGGATTCCCTTCTCTGCTTAACAATCCCTCAACAACCTCCCATGACTAGTGCCAGTTTCTATCTAGTAAGCACCAAGATGCATCCCACTGTTGCTCTAGTTTGGGAATATGTTTCATCTCTGTTAAGGGTGATAATCAACAACTCAAACAAGCTTCCTATTTTATTCTAGAAATATATTGTTTTCTTTCTTAATCAACACATCCACACTTCTTCGCTCTATTGCTCATCTCTGAGCCTTTTTCATTTTCGGTCTTCTATTGAATTCCTCAGTCCCTGGATGCCATATCCATTTGTAGGGTCTCCTTTTCCTATCTCCTTACTCTCCTCTGCATGTTTGTGTTTTTCCATGCTCTTACATCCTATGCACGTTGAATTTTTCCTCCTCCTGATATTCTTCTCCATCCTCTTGGGATCTTTACAGCGTTCTGTAGATGTAACATGTAATCGTCCCTTTTTAATTTGAAGGGGTGGTTTGTGGTACATTTCCCCCATCATTTATTCAATTCACCATTCTCTCTCTGTATGGGCCAGCTGTCGCAGTCATTTATAAACAACCACCTCTATGGATTTCTCTTTAATGATCACGTGGTCTCCTCCATCAGTCTGGTATGTTGGTAGTTGAATTCATCATGTTTGTAAGCATAGATTACCTTGTTGTGTAATCTTCCTACTCTCTTAACTGATGCATCTCATCTCCATTTAACTCAACCATCCCATTAGTCCATCTACCTCATTAATTTCCTCTGGTGTATCATGGATAGTTCTTATCAAGGTTGTTCCTTCTCATTCAGTAGTTTGGTGTTTATATTAAATCAAAACACACTTACATGCCTCATATTGTTAACATGTGAAGGTTGTGCATAATCATAGTCGTGGGATAAAACATGGTCTTACATTTCCCTCCCTCTTAAAGAAACACCATCCTCGGTGTTTATAACACCATGCATTTACAATTATATAGTAGACAAAAATGGGTATGCCAATATCATGGCATCTTCTAGCCCCCATGTAGCTTCATCAACTCCAAAGGGATTCCATTGCACCTTGACCTATGCGATGGCTCAGTTTTGGAGCATTGTTTCTTTCCTTTCCAGGATGCATTGGGGCTCTAGCTGGAATTCTCCCTCTGGTTCCACCTATATTATAGTCCAATCAATAATATTATTAGAATAGTGTACATATTTATTTAACAAAGAAACATGGAATGCATTATGTGCTCTAATAGTAGGTGGTAAGGCAAGTCTGTATGCTACTATTCCTATTCTCTCTAGGATTTCAAATGACATACAATATTGAGGAGCCAACTTAGCACAAATCCCCATTTTCAGGGAACTTCTCTTGGGTTTCACCAGGAGATACACATGGTCTCCTATTTTAAACTCTCTAGGGTTCTCTTTCAATCAACATAGCTCTTCTATCTATCCTGGGAAATCTGCATATTCTTCCTTATTTGAACTATGGCTTTCTCCATTTCCCTTGGTAATTTTGGTCCAAGTGTAACTTTGTCCACTGGATTGTACCAACTAACTGAAACTCTACACTTCCTACCATACAGAGCCTCGAATGAACTCATCTTCAATGATTCTTGATAACCATTGCTGTATGCAAATTCTACCAAAGGTAAATATTCTTCCCACTTCTTGGGTCTATGCATAACATGCATTCATAACATATCCTCTAACATCTGTTCACCCTTTCGGGTTGACCATCGATTTGAGGATGATAGGTTGTGCTAAATTCTAGTTGTGTAACATCCCCGACCCTCCAGAGACCGGGCACGCCAACAACACGACATTTCACTAAGATTTGATAACGCTACCCAAAAAACCTGGCCTTCCAACAAGATGGGTAACACTACCACGTGGAATATAAACTTATATGATATATATAACATGCATTTTAATGAAATTAATACACTTATTAAAAATAAACACATAATTACTGCTACCATACAGATGCAATTGAAATTAACAGTAAGTCCACATGCAATGGAACACATGATACATTTCTAGTAATCCAAATATGCATAAAATACATAATTAAACACATAAATGATACTTATCTTTTAGCTAGAGTAAATACACCAACTGCGTGCAGACCTTCCATGAACCTTCCAGACTTAGACCACGTTTCTCATCACTCTCAACAGTAGGTCACCCCCGAGTTGGGACTAAAATCCACCGGGCAAGGGAATTATAGGCTTAGCAAGGACAACAAGGAAGTTACACAAAGCAACATGAAGGATATTTTATCCCAGGAGCCACTTACACCCACAAAACATAGACCCTCATTCCCCACACACCTGCTCCACCCTAGGAGAATACACTGTCACTAAAAAAAGTCCATCGACTAGTACACCTCCCTTACCTTGGGCTTCATAAACAGGATGGACCATAAGTCTTAGAGTACTGTGGCTGCTATGGGACTCCCTTCCAGGAGAACTCACTTCCCAACAGACTCTCTCACCTAGGAGAGTTTCTTACATGTCTGATCACCATTCTTTGACTCGCTACAATCGGGTATGATTGACAGCAACAATGACAGGGAAAAACATGTATGGACACCCAACAAGACAACAGTCGAACAATAGGACATATCAAGGCTCAGTAAGAAACAGGTGATAGAAACAAGCCACACTTATTCCAGGAACTTCATGGCCACAATAGCCAATAGTTGTGACACAACCTGACTCTCCACAGAAGGAAACAACTCAAAATAGTTCAGGTACGAAATAATCTCTACGGGTGTGGATAGACTGGTTTCATAGAATCACACAGTTTGGATTTTTGTTCTCCTTTTAAGAGATGTGTGGTTATCCAATATTGACCACCGAGGTCTCGGGTTCAGATGAAGGATGGGACAATGGCCTCATGAATCACGTAGAGGATGGCCAAATGACCAACGAAGTACTAGCATGGTTGACTCATGGGTTATTGGTTCCAGATATCCGTGATGGATGCCCCGGTTCACGGTTAGATAGTGGGTCGAGAATGGAAAGCCCCCCACAACACAACTGACGCTTTAGATTTTAACTGCATGAGCCTAGGTCAACACTTGTCTTCTTGGAGCTGCATGCACTCCATTTAGCCTACGTCCCCAGCTACCAGAAACTTAGGATAACAAAACATAATATGTCCACCTTAGTTTTCAGGAAATAATATTAAAATATTATTCCTCTAGAGGTAAGCCCCCTAGCTTAGCCCCTAGGCCCAAATACTTAGCCCCCCTTCCTTACCTTACCTAGTGGAGCTTAGTCCCCCATAACTCTTCTTCATGGTTGGTCTACATGCAACAATGTTTATATTTTTATTAATGATCTGCATAATTACATTTACAAACAAAATATTAGGCTCCTGGCCTAATCATCACATAAGCCTCCTATCTTATTATAACTCGGCTCACTAGCCTAACAAACATGTTTAGAATTCATATTTACAACTGGGGCTCTACCGGGGGATATTACAATGCCCTCCTCTTATTTTTTCACTGTCCTCAGTGAACTTGTTTATACATATATAATTCAAAAATTCTTCAAAAAGCTCCAAGATTTAGCTATTGGAAGCCCATTATACAGCTTTACTTTCAAGCACCAATTATGATATCCATACTGCAACTGAAACTTAATTTCTCTATTCCCTAGAGTTTCTTCAGGAAAACATTCACCTTATTGTTCCTTGTTACATGCTTCAATTAAACCTCATTGAAAACACCGAATGGTTGTAGATCCACGATGTTCCATCCATTGATAAACTCTTAGCAGTGCTATGACACCACACATGCAAACACTTTGCTCGTACACCTATTCATTCAGAAGCAACATTAGAACATACATGATATATATATAGGAAATTCTAATAACATTATAACCTGTATACAAATTACGAGATACATAGCATACAATGAATAGAGAATTGATACTTATCTTTTGATTGAGAATACTTCCATATCAACATGGTCTAGGCCAAGGTACCAAACCCCAACAACATTCCAACCAACGGTATCTCTTCCCCACATGCCTGTCTCACCCCAGGAGTGTGCACCTTCACTGTCACATAGTCCATCGGCTGTTACACCTCCCTTTCCTTGGGCTTCAGCAATAGGCCGGACCGAAAGTCCTAGAGCACCATGGCTCGAGGAGTTCCAACTGCTAGAAAAACAGGACCACGGAACAATAAAATAAAACAAATTCAGAAACAAAACAGAGAAGACACACAATACAAGAGAGACATAGATTTACGTGGTTCACCTAGTGTGGGCTACGTCCACCAGAGAAATTGCTAGGTCCTTCCTTTATTATTATCCAGCAAATGAAGGGATACAACCTACAACAAAACCCGCTGTAACTTCCTCTTCTTTCTCTCACAGTCTCCTCTCTTAGAATAAAATATTCACCATCAAAATCATAGCTGCAATACATTTTCCTCATAAAAGAGGGTTGCCTTCTAGGGAAAAAAACCCTAACATAATCTCTACCGTTAGATCTGCGACCTTATGATGAACGGTCCAGATTTACAATGAAATTACAATATACTTTTACAAGGAAATTTTTGCTTCGGGGGCTTCGCCCCCAAACCCCCATCAGGGGACACTGCCCCTGAACCCCCGCTAGGGGCCCGCTTACCACCAGACCCCCCAGTCGGGGGGATAGCCCCCCCGGACCCCGTAGAGGGGGTACCCCCCCTCTGCACTCCCCCGCGTGGAAGAGTGTACATACTTCTGGGGTGTAAATACTTCATGGGGTATAAACACGGCTGAAAGCAAGGACCTCTGAATCAGGAAGATAATCAGGCTCCACAACCAACACCAACTGCCCTCCGAGGTCTCCAATTGACATCTTCCCCGAGATACTCTTTGTAGTCAACATTCTAACTTTTATCAACATCATCTCATATGCATCACCCACATGCAGTTATCATGAGAAACCATAAAATAATTTATTTAGAAACTCAAGCTTAGTTCAAAGGGAATTCATCTTTTCCCCAAAACATGAAATTCTATTTCATAATTCATCTTGGCTATTGCCATATTATGAATGCATCCATCCTTCTGGTTTTCCACAGGCACCAAACTGCATACCATTTTTCCTGTAATGCTTCATCTTGCATACAGACAACAAATTGTTAGTATTTGTTGTACATCATAATTCAATTGCAATATGTATGAAATCTTATGCACTGATCTTAGAATTCCCTGCACCTAGAAATTCAGTCACAGTTACCCAACAATTAAATAAAATAGAATGAATCATCATTATATGGATATGCATGTTCATAATTAATAATAATAAGTTCATTATTTCTTCTTCTAAACAAGAAAATTTCTTGTAGTCAATGCTCATGTGACTACTTGACTTGCAACTTTCCTATTGCAATGTCTAACACCTCCTTGAAATGTCCTCAACTTCATGAGTTAACAACATTTCAGCTGTTAGTAACAATTATTTCCATGCAATAATATATAAGCATGCACTTACAAAACATATTCAACCATGTTGTGGTCTCATACATGACTAGATTACTGGGATTCATTCCTATAACAAGTTCTTATCTTTTAATTCTTTGGTTATTACTCCATAACCAAATTAACATGACATTCTACTATGTCAGTGTGTGCATTCAGAAGCTAAAAAATCTTTGAATTAATACATGCCTTCAGCCTTTACCACATCCAGTGGTATGCACTCAATAATATAATCATTTGATTTTATAAAATAACTTTGGCTGAGGAAATTCTTACCGAAATTTCCTTTCAACAATTATGCAAAAAGAGTAATAAAAACTCATACCTGCATGACTGCCATTAATAAATTTTATACCACCTGAATGTCTCATGGAAGTAGAAGCTTTCATGCTTCTTTTATCAAACTTATAACCAAAACTTCATCTTTCTGTTTATTCCCTCCTTATGCAACAACCTTACCAAAAACACTTGCAAACATGCAAGCATTATTTCCTCTGGCTGACTCAACAATGTTGTAATAGATTTGATGCCACATAAATTGCAGCAACTTCTTTCTCCCTATAAAACTTGTCCTTGTTGAACCCAAAAGTCTTCAGTTCTTCCCGGATTCCTGAATCTTCTTGTGATCTCATTGTGCATGATTATTCCTGCCCTGAGCACTTTCGACGTAGTTCCCCCACCTTAGTGGGGTCTGCTAACCTCCTGGTCAAAGGATCTTTCAATCTTCTCAGTTGAATTGACTCTTGGGGTTCGTTATTGAACCAAAAACAATTATACACAGCCCCCCTTTTCTCCTTTAGGCACAGGTCCTGTCAGACCCATGGGCTATTCCTTTGCGCTTCCAAAAGTCCAAGTTTCAGGCGCTAGCCCCTTTTTCATTAGCCCTTTCCTTCATAAGACCATGGGCTATGACCTCATGGAAAACTGTGATTGCGGGCATGGGAAAGAGTGGTTTTAGGACAACCTGCTTTTCCCCTCACAATTCACCTCCAACTGCCACGTATCACTTTGTTAAAACCGTGGTATAAATTGCGGCCTGCTCTCAGATTTTTAACACCTGAGCAAGTTCTGGCCCCATAATCCAGCTCATCCATTGATCTCCAATCCCTTGGCGATGATCCACGATCAATGAATGCTATCTATCCTCTCATTTATACCTTCTTTCCTCCTTCCACACGCGATCCTAGATCTACATGATCTGGCGACGCGTAGCTTCCTTCCCAAATCAACGGCTATGGTTGATTTTGGCTCTTCGGCCCTCGGGAGTTTCAACTCTCAACTATCTTCTTTTCCCCGAATGAAAATCTTCCAAAGTGGAATATCTATTGACACCTATTCTAAAAAATCGAACAATTATGACGAACTCTGGCTCTCTGGCCTTCGGGAGTTCTCACATCTCCACACACACAAATATCTGGAGTGAATTTCCCCAGAGTGAAATATCTTCTGCCATGCATCCCCTCCAAAAAAATGACCCTGATTCTCTTTGGGACTTTGGTTCTTTCCGACCAAGACCAGATCAACGGTCCTTTGACATCCTCCTTGATAAATGATCGAGATCTCCTTCAAGACTTCAATGCTTTCATCCTTTGTTTTCCTCCAGAGTGATCCATACCCAGAGTTCCATATCTGGCGCCACACGTCCACTTTCAGATCCATGACCATTATTTATTTTAGATGTTTCTCCTCCTCCTTGTCCACAAACTTTCGAAGTTGTGGATCTTACGCCACCTATCCTCCTTGGCAATGGACTATCTGAAATCACTTCAGGACTTTGACAATTCGACTTCTCCTGCACACACAAGGTTTAAGTCTCGTGCGCTTACCCTTGGATCCAACGGTTGCTGGTCCTTCGTGCTCATATCTGACGAATAGATCTGATCTCCTCCTGCACATGTTATTTCTATCTGGATGTGAAATTTGACGACCATATCTCTTCCTCTGGAGCTGATCTGATGGTAGCTGTCGGTCCTCCTCCCGAGCTTTTGCTTTCTCCCAGAATTGGAAAATTTCTAAGTGTCAAGGCTTTGACCTTTGATCCTTTTGCGAGTCCTTGAATTTGGGTCTCGTCTTTGCTCTCATAAGTGTTATCTCTTCTAAGTTTTAGGACTTAGAATGAGACCATCTCCCATGCACTCCTTGCATTATCTCTTTTGAGATTTTCGATTTACTCAATCTCCTAAGGGTCTTGGACTTTCTGTTTCCTTTCAAAGGAAAACTTCGTTCCCTCCTGGAAACCTTCTGGTCAAAGAACACCTTCCTGAGCATTTTCTATAGAGTGTTCAACAACTCTGTGAGTATCTTCATCTGATACTCTTCTCCCTGAAATTGACAAAGAGTTCTCTCTGTGCACACTTGCACTCGCTCGATGCCTGACTAACAGAGCCCTACAAAGTTCTCAATGATTCTATCTCTCTCTGAACTCAACACATAGTTCTTCCTGTGCACTCTTTGCACTTCTGCTGATGAAGGTTCAACGGTATCTCTCCTGAGCTTCTCTAAGGTTAACTTACCTCTGTCAAAGTACTCCTTGTGTTCAATGTGCACTGCTTGCACTAGAAAACTCAAAGAAGAGAAACAATTGAAACTTATTCAATACTTCACCAATTTACGCATTCAGACCAATCTGATTTAAGAAAACGTTCAGATTTCATTTTCTTTCCAATCTCTTCTCTTCTCTGTAATCATTTTCAGGCACTTAGTCCCCAACCCACATGACCATGGGTCGTGACCAAGTACTAGATCACTAGGTGCTTACTCGGGCCTTTGGCCTTCCACTTCGAAAGATTTGAAAGCACCTCACAACAATATATCAGAGTTCCAGATTACCGAACTCACGATGTAGGGTGGACCAATCGTCCATGTCTACTAATCATCCGATGGTTGACACTTACTATGGAACCTCAAGCGTCTGAATTTCGAAACTTCGAAGCTTCGGGACTTCAGAGGATTTCACATATGCGCATTCGAACTATTAATCTCTGAACATTCTCGACCATGTTAGTGGACGTTGAAGTGAGAGTTTCGGAAGGAGTGTTGTCAAAATGGACAAAACTTAGATTTCTGACCCAAGGTTACAACACTGAGCCTGGATGGGCCATGTTAGTTGAAAATGAAGAAATTTTTTTGGAAAGAATTGTTGTCGAAGTTGAAAAAATTCGAGTTCAGACCCATGGTTTCAAACACTGAGCCTGAATGGGCTGGATAAGTGGTCATTGGACCCAAGGTTTCATGAGGAAATTGTGTCTGGAGGACCAATTTCGAACCTCAAAACATTCCTGAGTGCCAAGAGGTTACCTTGGCCATGTTACGACGCTCAAGAGGAGTAACGGTGTCGTAAAACAATGACATAAGTCGTGTTGGGCCATAGAGAAATGTGGACCTTAGGATCTGTTTAGGAGAAGGGAAATCCTTCACGATAGTCAGATCTGGGGAAGGTACAAAAGATTTAACCCAGAATCCCTTCGGACTTCGTGACTTCAGTGAAGTTTGATGTCAGAAACAAGAGAAGGGTTGAAGCCCGAAGCTCCAAAGTGGATCTACACCGTATATTTGGAGAGGAGAGCTCGGTCGTTGGATTAACCAATGTTAAAAGGTCAAATGCAGTTGGTGGATTTACTCCAACTAAAATAAAAGTATCATTTCTGTGTTTAATTATGTATTTTATGCATGTTTGGATTACTGGAAATGCATCATGTGTTCTGTTGCATGTGGACTTACTGTTAATCTCAATTAAATATGTATGGTAGAAATAATTATGTGTTTATTGTGAATAAGTGTTTTAATTTCATTAAAATGCATGTTATATATATCATATAAGTTTATATTCTGCGTGGTAGCATTACCTGTCTTGTTGGAAGGCCAGGTTGTTTGGGTAGCGTTATTAGAGCCTAGTGAAGTGTCATGTTGGTGGCGTTGCCCGGTCTCTGGATGGTTGGGGATGTTACAATATGGTATCAGAGCATGGTTACAACATTGATCTTGGATGGGCCATGTTAGTGGAAGTTGAAGCAAGAGTTTCGAAAGGAGTGTTGTCGAAATGGACAAAACTCAAAGTTCTGACCCAAGGTTACAACATTGAGCCTGGATGGGCCATGTTAGTGGAAAATGAAGAAAAAAATTTGGAAAGAATTTTTGTCAAAGTATACAAAATTCGAGTTCAGACCCATGGTTTCAAACACTGAGCCTGAATAGGTTGGATAAGTGGTCATTGGACCTAAGGTTTCAAGAGGAAATTGTGTTTGGAGGACCAATTTTGAACCTCAGAATGTTCCTCAGTGCCAAGAGGTTACCTTGGTCGAGTTATGAAGCTCATAAGGAGTAACAGTGTCGTAAAACCATGACAGAAGTGGTGTTGGGCCGTAGAGTAATGTGGACCTTAGGATCTGTTCGGGAGAAGGATAATCCTTCATGAACGTCAAATCTGGGGAAGGTGCAAAAGAGTTAACCTGGAATCTCTTTGGACTTCACGACTTCAGTGAAGTCTGATGTCAGAAACAAGATAAGGGACGAAGCTCGAAGCTTTGAAGTGGATCTATACAGTAGATCTGGAGAGGAGAGATCGACCGTTGGATTAACCAATGTTAAAAGGTCAAACATAGTTGGTGGATTTACTCCAGCTAAATGATAAGTATCATTTCTGTGTTTAATTATGTATTTTATGCATGTTTGGATTACTGGAAATGTATCATGTGTTCCGTTGCATGTGGACTTATTTTTAATCTCAATTGCATCTGTATGGTAGAAATAATTATGTGTTTATTGTGAATAAGTATTTTAATTTCATTAAAATGCATGTTATATATATCATATAAGTTTATATTCTGCATGGTAGCGTTACCCGGCTTGTTGGAAGGCTAGGTTGTTTGGGTAGCGTTATCAGAGCTTAGTGAAGTGTCATGTTGGTGGCGTTTCCCAGTCTATGGAGGGTCAGGGATGTTAAAAATTGTGTCTCTAAACCTACAAACAAGCTTCACCAAAAAATTAAGGTGAACTTAGCATCTATGTCTGAAATTATGGTTTTAGGAAAACCATGCAACTTGAATATATCTTTCATGAAAACATTGGCAACATCTATGGCTTCAAAAGTAGACTTTATGGGAATAAAATGAGTTTCCTTGCTCAACTTATCCACTACAACCATGATTGTATCATATTGTTTGACTATCTTTGGTAAACCCGTGATAAAATCCATGGAAATCACTTTCCATTTCCATTCTGTTATCTGTATAGGTTGCAATAGTCATGCAGGGTGTCGATGCTCGACTTTCACATGTTGTAACTCTAAACACCTCAAAATATAATGAGAAATGTCTTGCTTCATCCTGGGCCAATAATATAGTTGCCTAACTACTGTCACCATTTTCTAGTAACCAATATGGCTGATGCATGGCCTCCTATAGAACTCATCCATAATAAATTGCCTCAGATCTATTGAATTAGGTACACATAGCCTCTTATTGTACATCAATAGATTATGATCCCTTCGCTGATATCCTTCATACCTCTTTTTCTTTGGTTCTTACTTCAAATTTTCCCTCACTTGATTGAAGAACTCATCATCCAACAAGAGGGTCTTAACACTCTTTTGAATGTTGGACTCTCCTTAAATTTCTACTACTAAGTGTATTATCTGAACACTTCGGCTGAGCACATCAGCTACTTTGTTCTCTTTTCCTTTTATGTGTTTGATTTCAAAGTCAAACTCGTTGATCAACGCTATCCAATTGACCTGTCTAGAATTAAACCTTGGTTGGTCAAAAAAATACTTTAGATCACAATGGTCAGTCATGGGGATAAATATCCTCCTGAGCAGGTAATGTCTCCACATCTTCAATGCATGTACAATTGTGGAAAATTCTAGGTCACGGATAGCATACTTCTGTTCATGTTCGTTCAACTTCCGTGATTCATAACAAACCACTTGTTCTTATTGCATGACAAATCCATCGAGTCCCTCCTTGAAAACATCTGTGCAAACCAAGAAGTTATTTTCTGGGTCTACGATGTTTGAAACACAGGGGTTGGTCAACAACTTCTTTAGTTTCCAGAAACTATCTTCACACTCTGGTGACCACACAAACCTCTTTCCCTTCCTTTTCATTGACATAATAGGATTTTCAATCTTGGAGAATACCTTGATGAATCTACTATAATATCCATCTAATCCCATGAAGGATCTCAATTCTTTCATGTTTCTAGGGGCATGCCAATCCATGATTGGTTTGATCTTTGTAGAGTCTAATGTGGCTCCTTCGATTGAGATTACATGGCCTAGATATTGGATTTCATTTTTAAAGAAATCACAGTTGCTAAATTTGGCATATATCTGATGCTCTCTTAACACCTGTAACAACATCCCAAGACATTCTTCATTCTCCTCTCGATTCTTGGAATACACCAAAACTTCATCCACAAACACTAAGAAAAACTTGTCTAAATACTTGTTGAGCACACTATTCATCAAACACATGAATGTAGTTGGTGCATTTGTAAGTCCAAATTGCACCACAACAAACTCATTATGCCCATACCTTGTCCTAAAGGTTGTCTTGTGGATGTTTTCATCTTTAATCCTGACTTGATTATATTGTTGCAAGATTGGTTGTTGTCATTGATGTCAACCCTAGTCATGGGTTTTGGACCGCAAGATTGATGAAGGTATTTGGACGTGAAGGACAATACACATGCAGAGACAACACCCATGGATGGATAGTATACATAATTTTGTTTACAGTGGTATGTGGCACATCACGTGGATCCTCATGGTTGAGGAGAATTGACTTTTTGAAGATGACAAAGTGAATTGAAGAAGGAAGTACATGTAGGCCTTGAAGATAATTAAAGAACATAATTACAAAGTAAGAAAGTGTCAGGTCAGACCTAATGTTAAAAGGAAGTGACATAAATGGTATAAATAAATATCATTATACATTCATTTTACACAAAAGTCGAACTTCATAGGAAATCAGAAGTAAAGAAGGCCGAATTTCAAGGGAGGATGAAGTCTTTTGGTGATGTGTTCTAAGGTATGTTATTTTTAGGACATCTTACCATTTTCTCTATAAATTATTTTATAGAATGATTCAAATGGTGAAATTGCTATGGTATTGAGAATACATATCAAGGTACCTATGGTAAAATTTCCAGCTCTTGATTCGCTATAATTATAGAGATACACTCTGTGGAAGATAGGGTTTTTGACCAGTCTTGAAGCTAGTCAATAAAGAGGTGTTCCGGGTAAAACAATCATAAATTCTTCATAGGAAATCCAAATGAAGTGGGACAAATTTCATTGGAAATAGTACAGACTTTAGTTTCGCATGTGAGAGTTTTAGAATCTTATGTTAAATATTGAGCACGGTGAATTCTGTACAAGTACGGTCTCCTGAATAAACCAGAATTGAACAAGGTCTACCATTCTCTCTATAACTTATTTTTGGGGAGGATTCAAGAAGTGAAACTTGGAGAAGTTTCAGAGAATACATTGAGTAATATTATCTATAGGGTAAGATTATTCCAAGAATTGAAGAATTGCAGAAATTGAAGAAGTCTCAGGAAGCATTATCAGGTTCTATGTGATGGTTGGTTGATGGTGATGAGTTAATGTAAAGTTTTACTATCTCTCATATATTCTTGGGTGGAAGGAAGGGGAAAGGATGGAGAGTTAAACCCTCTCTTGATATTGGAGGATTGTATCTTCCTCTTGGAGGTTTATCCCTCCCTTTACATTTGAAAGCTGTAGCTACCTTTGGAAGTCATTACTTCCTTTGAACAATAACTATTGATTATTTTTCATATATTGTGCATGGTGTATTGTGGTGTATTGGTGTAAATATTATACTATTGTTCATTGCTCATTGGATATAATTGAATGGTTTAAGTATAAGTTGAAAAAGGTTTTAAATTGTACTTGATACTGATTCACCCCCCTCTTAGTATCAACAATTGGTATCAGAGCAGGTTGCCTTCAGAACAGTTTAACCACTGGAAGGAAAATCCTCAGTAGAGATGGATGACCATGAGAAAATTTCAAATGGGATTCAAATATTTGATGGAAGAAATTATGCATACTGGAGTGATAGAGTGAAAAATTACCTAACAACTTTGGGAGTAGACATTTGGTACTCAGTTGTAAATGGCTATGTAATCCCAAATAATGCTTCAACCGATCCAAATGAGAAGAAGATTATGAGTTGTAATTCAAAATCTAGACATGTTATTCTAGGAGCATTGGCACCGAATATTGCTAGCAAATTGATGGGCTGCAACACTGCTAAAGAGGTATGGGACAAACTCAAGAGTATCTACAAAGGTGATCCAAAAGTTAAGCAGGTGAAGCTTCAACGACATAGAGTGGAATTTGAAAATTTGAATATGAATGAAAAGGAAGATATTGCAACATATTTTCTTAGAGATGATGAAGTTGTTAATTCTATCAGAGGATTAGGTGAAGAGATCGATGAATCCTTGGTTGTACAAAAAGTGTTGAGATCACTTCTCTTGAAGTATGATGCTAAGGTCTCCGCCATTGAAGAAACTAGGGACTTGACCAAAATGACAATGGATGAATTACATGGGTCTCTTATAACATATGAAATGAGAATAGGTACAGAAAGTGACCAGCCAAACAATGAAGCAGCCTTTAAATCCATAAAGAAGACAAAAGACAATGATAACGACCTTGATGAAGAAATAGCAAATTTCGTAAGAAGGTTCCATAAGGTAAGTGGAAGATACAAAGGTAAGTCTCCTCTCAAATTATTTAAGTGTGGTAGAATAGGAAATATTGTTGAAAAATGCTTCTATAAAAAGAGAAGTCTCAACAATAAAAAGAGCTTCTACTCCAAGGATGATGACATCTCCTCAGATGAGAGTGATGAAGAAGATAATGATGGAGGAGAAGTCCTCTTCATAACCCAATAAACCTAGGGTGATGATCATAAGAATTCTAAAGAAGAATAAATCATTTCTGAAGAATATTTAGATGAAGAAACCAACCTTGATTCCTTTAGGGGATACAAAGACAATGCATAGAGTGAAGAAGAAGACGAGAATCATGAAAAGTTGAAGCATGTTGAAACTGAAAATAGCAAGCTTAGAAACAAAAACATAATACTAAAAGGTGAATTGAGTAGTTGTGAGGAAGAGAATTACAATCTTGAAAAGACCATTGATATATTGAGGAACAATTAGAAGATTATGAGAAATTGAAAGCATAATTGGATCACACAAAAGGGGAGCTACTATTGACAACAGAAAAGTTGAAGAAGTTCGAAAAAAGCATTGAAAAATTAGATGAGATCCTTAGCAATCAAATATCTCCAAATGACAAGACAGGACTAGGATACAATGATAGTTTGAAAACAACAAAACATGAGAAGGAATATGAAAATGATGAAACCAACACTCCAGAACAAGTTTAACAACAAGATAGAAGACTAGAATTTAGAAGGAATGAGACATCAAGAAGATCCTCTCCCATCAGGTATGAAAGAAATCATTATGAAGGAAACTATAGAAGAATAGATCATGAACCCAGATGGACCACACCACAAAGAAGATCACTTACTCCCAGGTATCAAAATTTATTTATTGGACATTGTTATACTTGTGGAAATTTTGGACACAAGGCAATCAATTGTAGAATCAATGAAAGTCATAACTATGCAAGCTACATGAATGATGAAAATAGTAGATATGGAAATGTTCGTAGACCTGTCAACAAAATTTATAATCCATTTGACCCATTAATGGATCAAAATATTGTATGTTACAAGTGCAATAATCTTGGTCACAAAGCACGAGATTGTGGAGAGATGAAGGAAGATAATCATATGCCAAATGTCTGTATACCAAATACAACATGGAAAAGGAAATAAATTCCACAAAATGAAAACTATCAAATAACATTAGTCACTAAAGAATGCAAATAAGAAGATGAGTGGTTCATAGACAGTGGGTGATCATCTCATATGACCGGAGATCAAATAAAATTTGTCAGCTTGAAGAAAAAGGTTGGAAATGTTGCATTTGGAGATGACTCATCTACCAAAATACTTGGAAAAGGAAATGTAAAGATTGGAAGTGAAAATGTAAATGACGGAAAAGTCCTATTGGTTGAATATATGAAGCATAATCTCCTCAGTGTCAACAAAATATGTGATCAAGGATACAATCTTACGTTTGACTTCCAAAAATGTAAAATCAGAGAAAATAACTCAGGCAGATTGGTTGCAAGTGCAACAAGAAGACCGAACAACATATACATCCTAGACATGAAGAAGAGAGAGAATATAAAAGCCACACATGTTGATACTGAGAGGGGGGTGAATCAGTATAAAGTAAAATTTAAAACCTTTTTCAACTTATACTTAAACCATTCAATTATATCCAATGAGCAATGAACAATAGTATAAGAGTTACACCAATACACCACAATACACCATGCACAATATATGAGAAATAATCAATAGTTTTTGTTC
>ML781066.1:79234-99962 GCA_009831015.1 Picea engelmannii
TCTCATATATTGTGCATGGTGTATTGTGGTGTATTGGTGTAACTCTTATACTATTGTTCATTGATCATTGGATATAATTGAATGGTTTAAGTATAAGTTGAAAAAGGTTTTAAATTGTACTTGATACTGATTCACCCCCCTCTTAGTATCAACAGATATCTCGATCTCAAATCTATTTTTGAGAAAATTGTAGCCCATATGAGATAATCAAATAGATAATCTATTCTAGGAAAAGGGTATTTTTTGAGATTATCCTTTTTATTTCCTTGAGGTCTTCCCACCAAATGGAATTCCCTCCATTTAGGTTAAACACTCCAATCCATGACTTGGTGTTTTAAGAGTAGTTATGTACTCGAAAGTACTTTTTCAAGCTAAATAGCCATGCTTAGGCTTCCTCTCCTTTCTTTATTTCAACATCAAAGGCAGATGGTTTAGCCTTGTTGAATTCGTCAGTCAGAAAACTCTGAGATTTCTTCCTCTTTATCCTCTTAGAATTACTGGATTCCATGCCACTACTGGACTGTCATACTGAATTGTTATTCTGAGTAGAGGAATCTATGAAAATTACTCCACTCTATCCACCTCTCTCAGTGCCTTGATGATTTCTCATGGAATAACTCTTTCCCGCATTGTTTTGAGCCAATCCATGCTTTTGGGAATCCAAAGGGGTTTTAAACCTCTTTGAATGTTGTAATTTTTCATTGTTAGGACCTTACTGCAGAGGTTTTTGAATTTCAGACAGACTCTGCAGTAGAACTGCATTCAACTCCTCCTGTTCGACATGGGATCTCATAAGCCTCTCATTATATTCCTCCAAACTCATCATAGTGGCCATCAAATATGGAGGAGTTTCCCTATCCCTCCGACCATCTGATTCTTCATCTCTCAGGTGCAATAGGTCATCCATATTGTGCTCCACCATTCACTTTTGTGAGTATTTTTCAATTATTCCTACTTTTTGAAACAACAGTCACCATTAGAATCTCATGTCAGTATTCTGAGTCATGCATTCTAGACAACACAAATCCTTTTAAAACAATCTTAAGTAGTCTTGGTGACCCATTCAAGCCTAGAGTTTGAACTATGCTCTGATACCACTATGTAACACACCCAACCTCTATGGGTGGGGCTATTAGGATTTTTGATTTTCTTAACTATCTCAAATCATCTCTTAGACTGATCCATCATCTTCTTCTCATCGAGAGCTTCCCAATGATGGCAATTTTGCTCAAAATTGAGCTCCATATTGAAGTTCATGGCCTTCGATAGTTATTGGAGTTAAACCTCTATACAACTAACACGTGGCATCCATGTGACACCTTGTCACACTTGCCATCTGCCATGGAAAAAAAATTGCACCTATGTGGCACCTATCAATCCTACCATGAAGAGATTCTGATCCACGCAGTTCTATCATTGTTATCACTCAGAATATCTACCAGTACCCTCATCACTCATCTCCAACGGATACAATATTGAAGAATATTCCCTTTCAACGCCATCCGTTCAGAGCTAGAACAACTTGAGGAATTTAAGTACTCCGAAAGAAAGGTATCGAGGAATATACTCCTCTCCTTGATGGATGGATGTAGACACAAGTTAAGATCTACCGATAGACGGTTGATATCTAATCGAGGTCTAAGGTTTTCTATCCTTGTTGACCACTCTTGATTCATCCACTGATGGGTGAGTGACTCTAGTCATTCTAAATTCACTTTGACTTCCCCGTTGGCGTGCCACATCAGCCATGACATTATGAATACATTCCTTAAATAAGATGGGTCTCACGGTAGATTGATGTCTATCGTGTCATATCTCCATACCTGGGCCTATGGTCAATATATTTTCTCTATAGGAATCACAATCCTAAGACATCAAAGGATTACCTTGAATCCTTTCAAAGTTGTACTTCGAAGATAATCAACACTGGGCCAAATTTTCTCGCACTCAATCCAGTCACCTAATCATCTGCTGACACACGTATTCACACTGACATTTCTCAACATCTCTCACCCTTCTGACTTTCTAATTGGGACCCGTAATGATCAACAACTGGGGATTCATCCCTCCTACTTAAATATCTATGTTTCACACAGGCTCGACTTTGGGGTCTTTCCTTTAGATTTATTCTCAAAACACGTAATATTTTCTACCGAAGGCCTCACTACGAAATATTTTATTTCAGAGTCTCTCGTTCGAAGTCTTTCCTACAATTTTTGAGGGATCTCTCCGAAGTGGTAACTCCAAACATCCCACCGATCGACGATCACGATCTCTTTAGATCAACGATTGTTATTCTTCATTGACCAACATAGGGTCTACCGAATCATAAATTTCCACTCTAACAACTTTGCCTTTTTTTGAGTTCTACAAGACTTCAATTTCTGACTTTCGAGAAATCAAGATGATTCTGTAACCATAAAAACTGTCAAACTTAAGTTTTAAGCCTTGCATGACTTGTAGACTCTCTATACAGAGAACATATATAATATTTGAGCAGATAGTAGTTTGTATCTATTCATTTTTACAATTTAACCAGGAAATAATGTACACCACAACATATCTCATCTTACAACATTCAAAATCATAGGTTAAGTATACAAATAGTCTCTTAGATTTATACATTCATATGTCCTATCATACAATTGTTCTATTCATGAACATTCACATAAATAATCCACAGTTAGTTTCAATATATATGAACACTTATCTGACAAGAGAATAACCCAATCCAACTGACTGAGAGAGGATGCCTTTCCTCCCAACCTCAGGCCTTGTTGTAGAGTCACTTACTACAACACTCTAGCCCCATGCCAAGCCATGATACCACCAAGGAAATTGAATCGATAGGGTTCCAATTCTACAATGGTCCAAGAAGGTTACTCTCCTTCTT
This sequence comes from Picea engelmannii, assembly GCA_009831015.1. Classification (NCBI taxonomy): domain Eukaryota; kingdom Viridiplantae; phylum Streptophyta; class Pinopsida; order Pinales; family Pinaceae; genus Picea; species Picea engelmannii. Next base: position 82,128 of record ML781066.1, read on the forward strand.
CCTTTGACACAACAAAATTTTCCACCTCCCACTGAGCTTTGGGTATCTACATGTTTATCAGGTGGTTTCTCATTGGATTTCCTCTGCACAAGGGAGTCCCTTCTCTACTTAAAATTCCCTCGGTGACCTCCCCTTACCAATGCTAGTTTCTATCCAATAAGCACCAAGCTGCAACCCACTATTGATCCAGTTCGAGAATCTAGGTCATCTCTGTTCAGGGTGATCATCAACAACTCAGACAAGCTTCTTGTTTTCTTCGAGAAAGACATTCTTTTACTTCTCAGTCAACATATTCACACTTATCCTCTTTGCTTCTCATCTTTGAGCCTTTTTCCTGTTCGATCTTCTATTACATTCCTTAGTCCCTGGATGCCATCTCTATTTGTAGGGTCTCTTTTTCCTATGTCCTTACTCTCCTCTCCATGTCTATTTTTTTCCATGCTCTCTCATCCTGTGCACATTGTGTTTTTCCTTCCCCAGTCTTCTTCTCCATCCTCTTGGGATCTCTGCAACGTCCTGCAGACGTAATCTGTAGTCCTCCCTTCATAATCTAAAGGGGAAGTTTGTGGTACATTTCCCCCATTAGTTATTCAATTGGCCAGTCTGTCTCTGTATGGGCCAACTTCCACAATCATTACTACCAAACCACTTCTATGACCTTCTCTTTAATGATAAAGTGGTCTCCTCCATTAGTCTGGTGTGATGGTAGGTGAATTCATCGTGTTTGTAAGCATATATTAGCTTGCTATGCACACTTCCTATTTTCTTCACTGATGCATCTCATCTCCATTTCACTCAACCATCCCATCAATCCCTCTACCTCATCAATTTCCTCTGGTGTATCATTGCTAGTACTTATCAAGGTTGTTCCCTCTCAGTCAACAGTTTGGTTTTTATATTAAATCAAAACATAATTACATGCCTCATATTGTTAACATATGAAGTTTGTGCATAATTACAGTCTTGGGAGAAAACATGGTGTTACAGAAGTAGTTAATAGGACTTTAGTGAAGCTTTTGAGGGGTTATAATCAGAAGCATCCGAAGACCTGGGATGAAAAATTTATCTATACACAACACTCTTATAACATAGAAGTCCACAATTATATTGGTAAGTATGCTTTTGAAACTTGCTTTGGATATTTTCCACATTCACCCTTAGATGTTGTATATGGAAAACAAGGAGGAGTGAGGGAGGACCTCACAGGAGATGCATTAAAATAAAAACAAATTGTTGAGAATATCAGCTAGATCCATTTGCAAGTACATGAGACACTGAAGAAGTCATAGGAAAAGTACAAGGCTATACATGACCAACACAACACAGAACAAAGAAAACATTTAAAGTGGGAGATGAAGTATGGTTACAGCTGAATAAGGAAAGACTACATGGTCCTGGTAAAAAGATCAAGTATCTGTGGTATGGTCCTTTTGAGGTATTATAATAAGTGGAAGATAATTCCTACATGCTTCATCTACCCCCATACATGCACATTTACTCACTAGTGAATGTGGATAATCTCAAACTATATGAGCCCTCCATGTTGGATTAGGAGGAGGATAAATTCCCACCTTCCATAGAGGATTTAGCACCAGATGCTCAGGTGGAGTTGGAAAAAGACACCGTTTTGCAGAAGTGGTCTAGAACTACAAGATAGGGGCAAAATAACCTTTGGTAGATTGGGTTGAAAGGACAACTTCCAGTCAAAGAAAAATGGTACTTTAGGGAGAAGGTAGAGGAGAATTTTCCTCACCTCATTCAGTAAATATTTTGGGGATTTAATGCCTCCCTAAATGGGGAGGTATAATATTGATTGGATCATTATGTTATTTTTCATCTATATCACTAATTTTTGGGTGGAAAAATTAGAGGAATCAACTTGCAGGTCCATTTCAGCAGCTGGTCCAAATTTGGAAATTTGGGTCCAAAAAAAATCAGAAATATTCTGGAGCCATTTTGAGGAATCAAATGACCTTATTTTTGGTCCAAAACTTACATTAGTGGAAGATTCAAAATTCTACACGTCAATACCTTTCCAACGACGCAAATCGTTCGTCAATCATAGTTCATATGAGAAAGTTATGCATCCCACAAGTTGACCTACCATATTGATCAACATGGTGCGAGTGGATGCCACATCATCCTCCATTACTTAGACATGCGGGGCTAGACACATAGTGTATTTTCTAAGAAAATTATATAAGGTCCAAAAACATATCACAATTGAAGGCCGAGGAAGTAAAAAACCTATCCCTAGATGGCTATCGAGCTATGTTAAATACTGGGCCACTAAGAGGAGAAGGGGTTCAATTCTTTTGCATTGCATCTTGTTACATAGTTGAGAAAAACATATGAGAGTGGTATTATGTGAGAAAAACAAAGGAGGAGAGATTCTGTAGCAACCATATAGGCCACATGTCAATGGAAAGTCCACAAAGAGTTCCTCTTTCTTTGTACTTGAACCATTTCTTTACCATAGAAAAGAGAGGAGAGAAACCTCACCTTCTAGTTGGGTTTTCTTGTAATACCCTTGTTTCCCCCATCTTGTAAATATAACTATGGCCTCTTAAGAGACTATGGGAAAAATGATTATGTGTGCATGTTGGAATTGATGAACCTTTTTTTAATAGAAGGTAATGTATATATTTATGTTACTAAATAAAATGGAAGATGTTGCATAATTGTTGAAGGGGTTGCCAAGGTATATCATGATGCATGAGAGAGATGGTGAGGGGAACCAATAATGGTTGAGACGATCCCTACCAGACCAATGCTCTGATAGATTTCAATTGTTCAAACCCAGAACAATCCTCTGACCTAGAGAATTTAATTACCATTCAAGCTAGTAGTTGGGAAGTCTTCCTCAAGACACAATGAAGAGATGGGCATAGTATCCATCTGGAAAATTCTAGACCAACGAAATTGGGAATTGGACACAAAATCTTGTTGAGGAACGAAATAAAAGGAATTAAAATCATGGGAAGAGAGGTAGGATGTAGAAGTAACGGGTATGGTGACCATTTTTTGAAGAGGGAGAGCATGTGCAACTCTTTAATTATGAAGATAAATGAAAAAAAAAATTGTTTATGGGTAAATGAACTGCTGGGTAGTGTTTTCTAACCAAGATGATAAATGGGGTTGTAGAGAAGATGAGTGACTGAGGAAGGACTCATTGAATACCCCCTTGCTTGGTGGAGAGAAAACTGATCTGCCAAGTTCCTGTGGGAGGAGGAGAGTAACCTCCATCCCTGGATGTTGCTGAAAAGAAGGAAGAGTCTCTCTGAGGGCATTATCATCTATCTAGGGGGTGGTCGGTGGTAAATCCTTCTAGGAGTTGATGTGCCTACGATTGAGTGGAAAAGGGCACCCCTTTCAGTAGTTGCAACACTTTCTGGGTTCTAGATAAGTGTTTCTCTAATCCTTTTATTGTTCTCGATTAGTTTATTTTATAATATGAATTCTGTGAAGTTTATGAATGTTGGAGTTATATGTTTTTTAAATAAGAGAAGTTGTGATGATGATGTGATAGTGACTGAGAAATATGAAGTGGAGTATGAAAATCACCTCTATTGTTGATTTTACCTTCTTCCTATACCTTCCTAGACAAAGAAAATGTTAGTGACATGTAGCCATTCATATTTGGAATAGAATGTTGGTGGATCACCTGCAGAAGCATATATATATATATGCTTCTGCAGGTGATCCACCAACATTCTATTCCAAATATGAATGGCTACAAAACCTGAGTATAGAAAGGAGATAACAAGTGTTCTAGAGAAATGAAAATTTAGCCTCTGTGAATTAGTTTAGGAACTTAGGTGAATATATGAGTAAGCTTTATGTTAAATACTATTTTAACCTATATCCTTACTTCATAGTTGTTTGTGTTATAAAATAATAATTCCGGGTGTAATTGTTAAGGCTGATCTACATTTACAACCCATCTTCTGTTTCTAATGACAACAGACAACAACTAGAACCTCTACATAAATTTAAAAATAAAGAGATGAACTCTCTGCCTAAGATTAGTTATGATATAAAGGTGCTATGGAGTTTTGTATTAGAATACTTAGTAAATAATAGACTTCAACATTGTATTTGGGCCTTAATGAAATAGTCCAAATGTTATTAAACATTAAAATTAATTATAAATGAGAAATTTCCTAAATTTGTTAAAATACAAAAGCTCCAAAAACATTATTTGAGCATTAATAAACAATTATGCTAAACTTGTGTTAAAATTCCTACAAATTTGGGAGGGATCCCCTTAATTTTAGTGGACAGTAAATTCTAGTAGAAATACCGAATTTACTATGGAGTAAATTCTTGTCTTAGGACCAATTTCCTTAAATCTAGGTAAGGAAAGTAAAGCTCAGTAAGAAGGATAAAGTTTACTCCTTTACGTGCGAGGAAAATAAATTATAAACCATATATATATATATATATATATATATATATATATATATATATATATATATATATATATATATATATATATATAATACTTTTGAAAAATGGAGTATAATGTTCGCTTATGAAAAATGAGGTTAAATTTCCTAGAGAGTAAAAGGTTGGAGACCAAAAGAAAATATAACTTAATACTATTCTAATGTCAAAGCACACCAAGAAAAGTGACTAAATGCCTTGACGATCTTGTGGACTTCAGGACTTCGGGAGTTCGAGACTTCAGAACTCCTGGGTGTTTGGGGTGATGGAACTCACGAGGTAAAATCGCGAAGGCCTAAACCCTACTTTTCCCTGTACAAACGTTGCATAGATAATAAATATAATCAATTATATTATATTATATTTAATGTAATCGAATTAAAGTAATTGAATATAATAAACCTTTATTGCAATTTATTATATTATAATCCAAGATAATCTATTGTATTTAAATCATGATATAATACAAGTGGGACCCCTTTGTGACTCCCAAATGTTTGAAGAACGGGGAGTGTGTTGAAGAGATGGAGTAGTTGACCCGATATTCTCCCTCATTCCAATATTAAAATACAATATTGAGGATTTATTAAACCTTGGTGCAATTCTCAAGGAGGTGTTTTTCCAATATAATATATTGTAATAATGGAAGTTTATTATAATGTTTGCACATGAATCAGGCCAGTCCTTTTCCCTTTTTAAAATTAATATTTAATGCGTAACACGTATAAGTGTGGACCCCTTCGAGGCTTCTAGGCTTCAGGGATTTGGGACTCCGGGACTTCAGGACTTTGGGACTCTGAGACTTCAGGACTTTGGGACTGCGGGATGTTTGGGGTGATAGAGTGTACAAGCTAAAAGGGTTGAAGACCCAAACCTACCTTTCCTATTCCAATGTTTGCACAAATATTGATATACACATTTAAAGTAATTAATTATATTATAATATAATATAATTAATTATATTTGTATAACTTCATAATATAAGTGGGACCCTCTCTGGAACTTCGACATTCGGGAGTTCTGGGTATGTTCATAAAAACATGGAGAGGAATTATGCCGAATTCTGGAGACTTAAGCGTTAATTGATATTAATAACCCTAAGTGCCCTTTGATATATTAAATTATATTATAATATAATTAATAAAAGAACAAATTAGTAATATAGTTTGACTATGACTTAATGTGACGGGCATTTAATATAATAATTAACACTAATCTATCTCAAAATGTTGGGTTTCCAAGGAAAAGGTGGAGTAATCCTTGGTTTAACTGGACCAGTAATCTAGACCAAATAAAATATTTTTTACGAGGTTAATTAATTTTAATGAAGATTAATAATCCCTAATAGGGATTAAATAAATGATTAATAAAGAAAGAGTGGGAATTTATTATGATAATGACTAATTAATTTAATAGGCCTATAAGAGTTAGAAAAATGTCAACCTGTGGTTGGGTGAGTCCCTATATGATATGATAATATGGCATGTTAGAGAAAACACATGTGTCAACATGGAATTGGATGTGAAATAAGTGCGGGATTCTCGACGAGTATATCCTATGAGTTAATCATGAACAAACCTAAAGCATTAGACCCAAAGGTGGACACATTTCCACCATAGATTCTGGATGGGGAAAATTTCTCTGGACTTTGGAATTTCAGGAGGTTTTGGGGTTGTATGAACTTGATAGAAGGCCGAAGGCTCAAAGCCGTGAAAGCTCGGTAGGAAATTTCTCTGTGACCCCGTCCTCCGGTGGCCATGTCACCGATAGAAGATGACAAATTCAGTCGTGTTAGTGCTACATCGATTGGTACAAATGAACTACAACCACGTACCATGTGGCAAGGGGGTGAACTTTGGCCAATGACACCCCTAAAATTTCAGAAATCCATAACTATCAATCCATAACCCGATTTTGGAAAAAACTTATAGTTGTTGGAAGATTCTCAACGAGCATAAGGTGATGGTGTCCTTTTTAGAGGAATTGAAGGGAGTTGAAGCAAAACAAAAATCTTCATGCCCTATCCATTAAAAGGATACTTAAGGGGTTGGGTGTGTGACATTTCTCCCATATTGGGTTTTCCCAGGTCATATATTGTGTTAATTTGTGGATGGTGTGAATGTTTTTTACTGTTCTCTAATTTTATTTTTTTTTATCTATTTTATCAGTAACTAAATATTCTAGAGATCTAAAGGAAATTAACCTTGATAATAAATATTCTAACTTATTTTATTAGATCTGTTGTAATGAACCATTCCAGTGGAATATCCACGACAATTTACAAATTATTTAATCCTTGTAACTGACGCAGGGTGGAATCACTGAGAGATTCGAGCCATGGAGGAGGGTAACACCCTCATGATTGTCTGTACCATTTGCAATGAGTTGTCTTATGTTGAATTACAAAGTATCATTTTGTAAGTCTTTTAACTCATTGTGGAAAAAAATTATAGCAATGTTTTTTCTTTTTGCAGTCTCCGGAGCGACAAACCACACCCACACACAAAACCACTCGAGGTGCTTTTTTGAACAAGAGAACAAAGATTGATTTCCAGGATGGTCTTGAGGGTGGTGAGGGTGGAAGTGGTCAATGAGTGACCATTGACTGCCATTTTGTATCCATGCCACCATATGGATATTTTTTTATGTTAGGGAACTTGCTGTCGTTTTGTATATTGGGCACGATGTGACATTTTGTAAAAAATGTACAATTTAGACTATGTTAAACACACACACACACACACACACACACATTTCATGGAATGTTTTTTATGAATGTCATTGCTTATGCATTCTATGTTGATGAATGTATGAATTTCAAAGTGTATGAATTTTAAGTGTAAGAATGTATGAATTTTCTTAATTTGCTCAATTACTTTTTAAAGTGTTAAGGAATTCTATGTAAGTAAGAATAGTTTTTTTTTTTAAGTTATTATAAATACTTGTGTTATGTATTAACGAATCTCTTATGGTGGAAAAATATTGTTAAGTGATAAATTCATACGCAATTAATGGTTCTCAAGGACCTAAATTTGACAAAAGATTGAAGTCCCATCCTAGTTAAGACTCCAGGAACGAATAATAAGAATCATGTAGGCTAACATAATCACAATAGAAATAACATAGATGAAACCACACATTACTCTATCCAAAATGAAGCATGGTTCATTATAATGGAAATCCCAACATGTTACAAGGGTTTCTTGATACAAAATCAACACATAAAATATGAGTGCACAATAAATCCTCACATCAAATGAAAATATACCTCAATTTCTCCATTAAGTTTGCCAAAATGTTCTACAATGTATCCCAAGAGGAAAGCTCCTAAATACCCAGATTCTCCACCCTTTACAATGGAGAGAGAGAAATCTTCTTTATAGAGTGAATCTCTTCTCTTATACAATAAAATATTATTATTTTCTAACTAACTCCATGAAAAGTCAAATATATATTATAATAATGAACTAGTTAGATCTATCCTCATTCCATGGTTGACCATGTTACAACATGCAGACATTAGCCTCTCCAAATAAATTCTCCCTCATCCAAAAATAGTAGTAGTATGCACCAAATAATTCTCATGGAAGGGACACACCACCAAAAATAGGCATCAAGATAATTCAAATGCCAAGTGTCTACATGGAATGTTCCCTCCAAGAATGTGCATGCATGCAACCACTCCACACATGTGACTTCCAAGGTAGCCAACTCCATGGATGAATGTGCAAGATTCCAAGTGAATGGGGTCTCCACAACAAATTATGTGATCAATACCTATCCTTTCCTTTCATTTCCTTTTCTTACCTTGCTTTCCTAGCCTTGCCTTGCATTTCCTTGTCATGCCATTCTATGCCATTCCTTGCTTCAACTTGCCATGCCATGCCTTGCCTTTTCATGCCATGTCTCTCCTTGTATTGACTTCCCATGCCATGCCTTTCCTTGCCTTAACTTTGCATGCATTTCATTTCCTTGCCTTTCCTTGCCATACCTAGACCTTGGCTTGCCTTGCCATGTCTAGCCTTGCATTTAACTGCATTGACTTGACTTGCATTGACTTGACATGCCTTGTATTTCCTTTCAATCTCTATCCTTGCCTCGCCATGCCATGCCTTGCCTTTCCATGCCTTTCCTTTCCTTCAATTTCCATGCGATGCCTTTACTTTCCATGCCTTTCCTTGTCATGCTATGCCTTTCCATGCCTTTCCTTTTCATGCCATGCCTTGCCTTGCCTTGTCATGCCTTGAAATTAGACCTTTTTTCAAATTTTACCTTTCTTAGTGGTGCCCACATTTTTTTCTTCATATAGTCAAGTGTGGCCATAACTATCCTTTATCATAGTCATGTGTAGGTTTTTTCACCTACCAACCAATAAAGAAGAATGAATGGGCGCATAGACCGTACTTTTGAAAGGGAACCCCACTAGGAAAAAAATTAAAATTTTCAAAAATTAAACCATACAAAATGAAGAGGAGGGAAAGGGAAATCACCTAGACTCTGTTATCCCCTACCCTAGGGATAAATAAGGATATCACATCTCAAGGACCACAAGTCTTAGACATGGATTACAGAGAGCTGTATGACTTGAGCATCACCTCAGAGGGCCCCTCTTTTCTTCAGTGCAGTCCATTTATAAACAACAACAATATCCATCCCACTAGCTTGTTCCTGAAGTAGTAGTAAGTCTTGATCCATGAGGTAATGAGTCTGGGTATCATGGTATGTGTCACTCTGATTATTGAAGCACTTGAATATGTTGCATCGAATTCTCCTTCATTTCATAATGTTTTCTTGGAAATTATGCTCTTTGACTTGTTCATACCTGGAAGGGTGACATGGTGCCCTAGTAAGTTGATCTCCCTTTAGGATGGGTTGCCACTCAGTGGGACTATGAAAGGTCATCGTCCATTCCCTCCATACTTACCACTTTCCATATTTATTTCTTTCATCTCCCCCTACCTTTGTTCGGGCATTGGGATTGGCCACACTAGGAAGGGTTATACCTTTCCTTATGGGAAGAAGGGGATAAAGGCCTAGAGGGTAAAAGTAGCTGGCAAGAGTTAAAATTTGATATTGAAACCTTTGAGATGATTCGAACATGGAATATTGAGAAAGAAGTAAAAAGATTCTAGTAAGAAAAGGTAACCCATAAAGGTAATTAAACACTCAAGGTACTAGTTATTGGATAGGAGGTCTCATCATGAGCCGACCTATTATGACTATGGGAATTTAGCGATATGACACTACCACCCATCTGGTCACCAAACCAAGGTAGTGTCTCTTGGTGGCATAGCCAAGAGAAAGGGGGTCTCATCACGATCCAACCTTCTCATCTCCACGAAATGTTTGTGGATAACTCTATCACCCCTGATCATCAAGCCAGGACAGTGTCCCTCAACTCTTCCCTTGAAGCACAAAAGAAAAATATCAAAACAAAATAAAGATAAGAGAAAAAGGTAGTAAATGGGCTAGGAAAAAATAATATCTATGACAAGGTGCAACTCACCCTCTACAAAGGCACCCACAGGTAAGACCTACATTTCCCTATTATTACTACACGCCATGTCCAAACACTTACCCTATGCCACCTCATACACTTCCATGACCTAGATTGTCTCCCACCTGGGAAACGCCCCAAACTTGAGGAAGGTTAGACCAATAGGACACCTTGAGACCTTCTCCAAACCTAAATTGTCAAATTGCATAATGTCTTTGAGAATTTGTTTGGGTAAAGGGGGGTTTGATGCACATGTTTGGGTAATTTAATTATTATATGTGATTTACATGTTATGATCCTTGTGACTTATGAAACCCTGAAGGGTGTACTTGTTGTTTTTGCAGGACCTTTCCTGGTGGACAGGTACATGTGGGGGAATGACTAGCTTGGACCTTCATGGGGCTTAAAGTCCATAGATGCATGTTGTGACCCCAACCAGGGGAAAGAATACATTAGATATTTGCACCAGGAAGAAAAAAGGACATTTCCCTTGGAGATACCTTGGTAGACCTAAACCCATGGGGATCTTTCTCTTCCACATGGACAATGGCCTTTGAAAGACCAGGATGTCACCATCATGACCCTAGATGTCATCTAGAGCTAGGTTTTACATTTTGGAGGTAGTTGTGAGCTGGGTGGCACGTGTGGGCATCATCTAGGGCCTTTGGAGGCCAAACGTTCTGCATCTTGAGCCCAATGTTCCACCTTAGGGCCTCAACATCACCCTAGAAGGGCATGGTGTCACCCTTGGAGATGTTTTTAGATGTTAATTAATTTTATTTATGTCAAAATTGGATTTTAATGTAAATTGGCTAGGTTGGCCTTTTATTTGACCTAAAATTAATTAAAGGTTAAAATTTTGTATAAATAGAGATAAATTACTCTCGTTTTATCATCATAACTCCTCACACAAGAGGAAGAGTGTCAGAAAGTTGGCTTAGGTTGATGGGAAGTTGGTATGGATTGTTAGTTTTCATTGATGTCAACCAATGGAGAGTGATATTGTGTATTGATTTCAAACCTTAGTGATTGATGTCAACCCTTGGAGAAAGTCTGGTAGTGAATTCTGGTAACACAAAGGTTTGGGTAATGGACCCAAGTTTGTTTGATGTATAAGGGTATGAGTTTTAATATATTTGAAGGTAGTACTATTATATATGGCTAGTACATTTCATTCCATTTCTGGTGGTATGTGGAACATCACATAACTCCTCACGGTTAGAGAGTTATGGCCATGTGAAGTTGGAGAACCCAGGTTTGGGTAATAGACCCAAGTTGTTTTGATGGATAATGGTATGAGTTATGATATATTTGCAGGTAATAGTATTCGATATGGATATTACATGTCATTCCATTTCGGGTGGTATGTGGAACGTCACATAACTCCTCACGGTTATAGAGTTATGGCCATGTGAAGTTGGAGAACCCTCATGAGTCATCTAGAAGCCCCCAAAGGTCAAAGTGGTTTAAGAGATTTTAGAAGGTAAATAATAAAGTGAAGTGATGAGTGTAATATAAGTCAAAGTGAATACAATTTTTTTTATTTAAATAATAAAGTTAATGGAGAAATTACTAAGTTGACAAGTGGTTAGAAGTGGGCTAACCCTAAAATAAGGAAAGTGAGTTAAGATGGTTAAAAGGTAACCCCTTGAGGAAGCTACATGAAGTATAAATAAGAGGAAAGACTCTCTCATTTTAATTACACTTGAGAATATTGAATATCTACAGGTGATTGAGGTAACCAAAGGATATCTAAGACAAATTTCAGAGGGAAGGTGAAGTAAAGAAGGCCGAAATTCAAGGGAGGATAAATTCTTTTGATGATGCTTTCTAAGGTATGTTATTTACAAGTCATCTCACCATTTTCACAATAATTTTTTTTCTAGAATGATTCAGACCATGAAATTGGGATACCATTGAGGAAACATATCCATGTAGCTGTGGTAGAAATTTAATCTTGTGGGTCGTTGTATTTTTGGAGTTACACGCCGTGGAAAATAGGGTTTCTGGATAGTCCTAAAACTAGTCTAAAACAAGTGTTTCGGGTAAAAAAGTCATAACTTCTTCATAACATATCCAAATTTAGTAACCCAAAATATATTGGTTTGAGTACATTTTTTAGTATTCTGTGTACAATTTTCAGATCCATAAACAAATATTTTATGCAGGGCACGTTCTACAAGTTCACTCTATAGAATAAGCCATAATTCAACAAGGTATGCCATTTTTTCTATAACTCTTTTTATGAGAGGTTCCAAGTAGTGACACTAAGAGGAATTGCACAAAAGACACTGAAGAGCATTGCGTACTATTTTCAGATCTTTATTCATTATAGGTACATAGTTATGATTATTTCAAGTTAAGGTTGTTGACTAATCCATAATTAGTCATGTGAGAGTAAAGTAAAGTTTGATGAAAATGCTAGTTTCTTTTTGTTAAAGTTAAGGAAGGTTTGTAGGTATGTGATCAAATACACTAGGTCTATTATAGAGTTACAAATCAGGTTTGGATGATGAAATTGATGAGGGATTTTGGTTGAGGTACATGTTGGGTACATGGTTGAGACAAGTAGTTGATGAGTTGGCACATACATGAGGTGTATAGTTGATGATGTTGGTACATCTTGATGAGTCATTTTTTATGTATATTTGATGCATGATTGGTAAATATCTGGTGCATGGTTGATTCACTCATTGATGGTACAGGTTGAGGTACATGTTGATGCATGGTTCATGTTATTGGTATAGGTTGTTTGGTGTAGGTTGATTGGTACAAGTTTACAACAGTATATCTCACAGTGATAGTGTGGCAATGGTTCCATCATTCTACTTATACATCAGGGCGGTTAGACGGGGCAAGGACATGTGGTTGTAGCTACCTTCTAGTTGTAGCTAGAGAACATAGAGGGTTGTAGCCTCCTTCTGGTTGTAGTAGAAGAATTGGGGAGTTGGAGATCCCCTCAGGTTGTAGCCCGAGAAACTAGGGGGTTGGAGCCTCCTTCCAGTTGCAACTGGAAAACAAAGGAAGTTGGTTATTCCAATGAATTTAATTCTTAAAGACATATAAGAAAAATCATTTCATGGTTTTCTCCCACTTTGGGTTTCCACATAAAACAATGGTTACTATGTATGTGTGTGATTGCTCATTTGTTCATTGTTTATTTACTCTGCAACTATTCGATGATAATGCTGCATCAATATAACACTTGCATTTTATGGTGAAAAAGGATTAATTTTCTCTATTACTAATTCACCCCCCCTCTTAGTAATACAACAAAGGGGACTGAAATTTGCACCCTATTTGGGATTTCTTGGGTGAAATAGTGAGGCACACTTGTCTTGGAGGTTAAAATTTTCAACTTGGATAATTTTTGGTGAAGTTACTTGGCAATCTAGGGTTTTATTGCTTGATTATTCTAGGTGAATTAAGTAAATATGAAATTTTCATTTCATTTTGAATGGTTATGGTATATTTTCTTATTCATGTTAAAGATTATGAAATTTGTTTTCTTGAAAAACCCTAGGTGTAAAGGACTTAAGTTGCTATTTCTTTTCTCTTCATTTTCTAGACTTTAATAAAGTGATTTGACCTAGACAAACTCCTAAATCCCTAAAGTGATAGCACTTTATAAGACATCACCTAGTTGTTTCTGCTCTTAATGTTTTTCAATAGTCTAAGGAGAAGGAAGGCGCTAGGGCCTAGAAGTTCCTACTCTCTAATAACTCACCTCTCTAGAAGTGTAGATCCTAGAAGACTTAAGGTGCTACTATTCTAACATCCATTCTTTACTTATATAAGTATAATCATTACTGTTAATACTTCCAAGTGAAGGCCACCACCTATTGACTCCATTACCCCTACAAAGGCACTGGTCTTCACCTCTCTCCTCTTTGAGAAATCATCAAACTTTAAACGAAACTTTTACTTGCTACCCTACTAACTAAAACTAAACCTAACTTAGCCTAGATCACTTGTATTTTTTCTGTTGTTATAAAATATTTCTACAAGCATCTAACTGCAACAAATTTTCTGCAAAATTGACCTTAAATTCTAGTTAGAGACTTCATAAATTGCATATGACAATTGATTATCATTTTTCCTAGTTAAAACTACTTTTTCATTGTCTATTCAAGCAATTCTGAGGCATATTTCTTGCAGCTGTTATAAAATACTTATTGCTATTGTAAGTTTTCATATTGCTGCAATTTTATATCAACCAACTTATATTTAAAAGGTTCACTATCTTATTGAAGCTCTAACATCATTTTGTACTTGAAAAATTGCCATATTTTTGCTTGTAGTCTTGTTTTGTACAGAAAGACCTTTTGAATTGAGTGACCAGTGAGAGGGGGATATTTTTGCATCCTTGCCTTAGTTTCATCAGCCTTTTAGGTCACTAGGGATATCTCCCTTAGGGTAATTTCAACATACTCCTAAATATAAAGGGGTTTCCTATTAAGGTGAAAGTGATACGTCACCCCCTTGTTAATCCAATATTTCCTCACTTGCCTTGGGATTTGGGAAAGTACAAATTGTGGGATAACATTTTTGGTGCTGTTGTCGGGGACATTGAGTCAATTTTCCTCGAACGACAATTTTCCTTAAGCCTTTATCCAAATACTTTGTTTCACATAGATTACCTGGAAACTCCATTGAGGGTGATCCCCTCATCCCTTTGATAATTTCAAGGATATTATCTGGTGACTCCACAAATTTTATGGATATATACCAATCCTCCCAAGTCTTACAGAAGAAAGACTCCTTGAGATTCTCTTATATTAAAATCATTATTCGGAGGTGATATTCCGTTGAACACAATGTCTAACACTCAAACTTAGATCCTTAATACAAATCAGGGTAATAACCAAAAAAAATGGTCATCCAAACTTTTTAAACCGTTAGACATAATAAATATTCCAGGATACCCTTGAGAAATTCCCCCTAGGTATGAGAAGTGGCTACCTAAGTTCACTAGTAATGATGTAGTCAATGTCGAGGAACATATGAGAAATTTCTGGGCCTTCTTTCAACTTCATCCCATCAATGATGATGTAGAAGATTTAGCAATGAAATTCTCCGCTACCCTCTATGATGGCGCTAGAAGATGGTATAATGGTCTCCCTCATGCTAGTATTACATATATGGATAAATTATAGGAAGTGTTCTTCAAAAGATGGAGTGTCAAGGAAGACCCTAACATGCTGCTAATAAGGCTTAACAACATCACAAAGGCTAGGAATGAAACTATTATGGAATTTCATGATAATTTTGAAAGGATAATACAACATATCCTAGCAAGCCATCAACCTTCAAACAATTTTCTTCTCTTTCTTTACACCAAAGCCTTTACAGGACAAATGGGTTTCCTCCTCAGAGACAAAGCTCCTAGGCCAATCCAAGAAGCCCATGAGATGTCCATGAAGATTGAAGATAACCTATCATCATCCAAAGTATAACCTTTCTTTGCCCTAAGAGTTATGATGGATGCTAAACCCAAAGTACTCCACAATGTCAAGTCTGCTTTAGATATTGGCGCTAGCTTGACAAAGCTACAATTAATTGTATATGGCATGGTAAAAAACTAAGAGTTAATGATGAATAGGATTGTCAATCTCGAGAGAGCCCAACACCAAGCTCCTATACTTCCTTATAAGTGGAAATTCCAAAAGGGTGCTCAAGGTTTCAAGCCTAAGAATGATCAAGAAGTCCTTGACACTTTATCCCCCACAAACGTGACAGAGGAGAATCCCTGGTGCTTATAATGTAGAGAGTCACATTGGGAGCATTAATTCCCTCTAAATAATGGTGAACATGATCAAGTAAATATTATCAAACATACCATTGAGGAACCACAATGTTTCCTTAACATCACACTTGAAGAACATGAAGATGCTATAAAGGAAGCAACTAGGAGGGATAGGATGGAGGTACTAAATAACCTTGATCAAGAGTCAAGAGAGAAGTTGAAAAAATAAGAATTCCAAGTGTATACTAGATAGAAACGGATGAACCATCTCTCTCCACTGGACCTACAACTTCACAACCAGAACCTCCACCTATGAACATCTCCTTCCTAAAACTTATTCTAAAACTGACAATATTGACTTGAAATTTTATTTGAAGGTGCATTAGCCAAAATTCATGTAACCATCCCGTTGAAGGAGGTTATCAAAGTTACATCCATGAAAGAAAGGTTCGACAAGTTTTTCAACATGTTGGATGAACCAATGGACCATCCTATTATGTTACAAGAAGACCATTTTAGGGTTCAATATGATGGACACCCAACCTTATTTATGTCATTATTGGTTAATAAAAATTCCTTAACAAATGTATGCTTGACTGGGGAGCAGGTGCTAACATGATGTCTTTGAAAGTCATGGAGAAACTAAGCCTAAAGGCTACACGACCTTATAGGAATGTGTGTGGTTTTGAATCTACAACCATACCCACTCATGGGGTAGTTGATAATGTTGAAGTACGCCTTGGTAAATATCCTAAGAGAGTGACCCTATGGATATTGTGGTGGTAGGCGTCCCTGATGTATGGGTGATGTCGTTGTCTAGGAAGTTTGTTGCAATGTTGGGTGGTACTTTAGATATGGATCTAACTTATATCAACGTGCCTATGAAAAATGGGACAATTGAATACCTTAAAAATATTCCAATGGAAAAGGTCCATGTACAAGAAATTAAAAATGATACTGAGATCAGTGAAACACATGAGCCAATTAAGGAAAACTTTCCTATATTTTCTCCATAGGATTTTCCTTTCACTTCATAGGAAGATTTTGATGATATACAATGGCCAAATAAAGAAGAGTATCGACAAATCTTAGATAAATATAAGGACAAATAAGTTGGAACTATCAAGTTACTAAAGAAAGGGGATGATGATATATTTATTAAACCAAGTCAACAAGAAGTCCTTACAGCTGAATCCCACCCTCCTCCATCAAGACAATATACTAGGGTTATACATGGAACAATGAAGTTTGAAGCAAATGAGTATCAAGAGGGAGATACAATATGGATGTGGGACACTAAGAAATGAGAGCCTAAGAATGTTAAATGGAATGCGAAGTTTTGTCTTGGACCTTTCAGAATTAGTATGAAGCCAGTCAACAATGCCTACTACTTGTCTACAATTGAAGGGAGAAAACGTCCATTACCAGTTAGTGGATGCCTCCTCAAACCCCATCACGGGGCTGAGACTTGAATTCACAGGTAGGTACATGTAAGTTAGATAGGTAGGGATTTTTCATCCATTTGTATATACCATTACATTTCATGTTAGTATAGTTTTAGTTTCATTTTCATATTGTATTCTTCCATTATGTATATATGTATGCTCATGATTATATGTTAGATTGGAGATGTTAATTTTATTTTTATATCATATATGAACAAGGGGTGATATCACCACCCTAAGAATTAATAATACATTTTGTTGAGATTTAGCAGGCATGAGTCATGCCAGATATTTTGAGGTTCTCACATGCTCTACGGTGAGCACATGTCCCCAAGTTGGAGCTAGATGTTATCCCCTACCCTAGGGATAACTAAGGATATCACGTCTCGAGGCCCACAGGTCCTAGAGATGGAGTATCGAGAGAGGGACGACTTGAGAATCACCCTGGAGGGCCCCTCTTTTCTTCACTGCAGTCCATTTACTAGTAATAGCAGTATCCATCCCACTAGCTTGTTCCTGAAGTAGCAGTAAGTCTTGCTCCATGAGGTAATGAGTCTGGATATCATGGTATGTGTCACTCTGATTCTTGAAGCATTTGAATATGTTGCATTGAATTCTCCTTCATTTCGTAACATTTGCTTGGAAATTATGCTCTTTGACTTGTTCATACCTGGAAGGGTGAAATGGGGCCCTAGTAAGTT
>ML781066.1:104209-146506 GCA_009831015.1 Picea engelmannii
AGTAAGTTCTTCTTTAAGCCCGGTACATAGAGTACGTCCTTCATTGTTATTGAGTTTTCTGAATCTAGCTTGTAGTTTGATTCTCCCACTCCCTTGATGGGATATTGATAATCATCTCCAAGAGTCACTTTTTGAGAAAACTTATTTTCTGAAATACAAGAGAGAGTATTTTTCTTACCTGTCATGTGTTTTGATGCACCATTATTAATGATCCATGTGTCTTCTCCAGGTGATACGGATCATGAGAGAGCTGAGATCAAGACATGGTCCTTAATCATCTTCATAGGTGGTTCTTCATCTTCGACTATGTGGGCATGTTGCCTTTTGTGCTTCCTCTTGTATTCTTCTCTTCTGACTGGACAATTATTCACCTTGTGTCCCATATTATCACAATGATAGCATTGTATGGATGAGAGATCTCGTTCCTTGCGTTGTCCTTTCTTCTGAAAATTTCTTGGATGAGATTCTTGGTTGTGGAATTTGTTTGATGGTTGAGGTTCTCTATGAGTTTCCCTTTTGAAGTAGGGTTTCTTCCTTCCTCCTTTTGTATGAGTAGCTAAAGCTTGATCATCATCCCTTACTAGTAGTGCTTCACAGTTGGCTACCCTTGTCTCTTCTTGGATGCATTCTTCCCATAGGCTCTCAAACTATAGTTTCTCCTTTCTGCCAAATTGGTATTCTTCAATTGAGATCTTAGATTCATCTTTCGGTTGATGTTTTTTCCTTCATAAAGTTTGCTTAGAGAATAAAACATCTCCTTTGGAGTTTTCTTGGATGATACATATGGGATCAGGTGGTCTTTGATTGAGTCTGCAATGATTCTTTGAGCCCTGATCGAGTCCTTCTGATGCTTCACTTTCTCTATGGCATCTTCAGGTTCCTCCACTTCTTCTTTGATGAATTTTGCTAGGTCATTCTCTGCAAGGATCAGACCGATCCTATACTTCCAGGCACAGAAGTTGTCTATGCCTTCTAGTTTCTCAACAAGCTTTGTGCTTGCAGACATCTTGTACTTGCAGACATCTTGTACTTGAGGCTACAAAAAATGACCAAAAATGAAAATGCTTAAAATTAAATTTTGATCTTACCAGGAGGTGCGCTTGGCTGAGGCGAGTAGCCTGGTATACTTGGATCTGAGAAAATCCAATTTTTACCCCTTCAAATCTGATCTATGGATTTTTGGACTGGTGCTTTTGGTACTTCTGGTACTCTGGTACTTCTGGTACTGGTTTTCTAGTACTTTTGTGAAACTAGGGTTTCACTTTGCAGAAGATCTATCCACTGAAAAGGTGCGCTCTAAGGGCCAAAATGATCCTTGGGGGAGGGCGCAACTTTCTAGGTGGTTTTAGGCTTGAAAAGATTCACTTTTGCAAAACCCTAATTTTTGGGTACAGTAACAGTGACATTTTCCCTCTTGCGAAATATGCTTCCTTCAGGTTGGCTCTGATTCCATGTTAATGTTTATGCCATTATTATAGTTCTTTTCATTTCAATAGATAAGAGAAACATAAGAACAAGATCACTGAGAAATACACATTCACAAGAGACACAACATTTATCCTGGGAAACCCTCTAGGGGAAGAAAACCCAGCAAAAAATTCCTTATCATAAATTGTCAATACAATGTTCAAGAGATAACTCAAACCAATACAGATAGTCCTCTCCAAAAGATGTGCCACTCTTCTCCCTCTCTCCAACTGGTAATTGCAGCTTGCCTCATAAGAGAATGAGCAAGTGAGTGTGTGATAAAGTGAGGCGCTAGCCTCCGTATATATACAAGACTGGCACGTGTGAAAGGGTTTCACTGGTAGGGAAGACCTCTCACTCTGGGTGGGTAAACCCACCTTTAATTTAATTCTGGGTCTCAATAATAACTGCTGGGGCCGACTTCTTATTCTGCCTGTTACAATTGTACGATGACCAATTCGCAAAAGGGGATTTGGTCCTAATACAATTACCGACATGATTAATCCACAATGGGGATTAATCCTATGAATAAAATAACAATAATAATAAGAATACTCTTTGCAGTTACATTATTTTAACAGGTTTTCCACCAGGTGGGACTATGAAAGGTCATCATCTGTTCCCTCCATACTTACCACTTTCCATATTTATTCTTCTCATCTCCCCCTACCTTTGTTCAAGCATTTGGATTGGCAACACTAGGAAGGGTTGTACCTTGCCTTGTGGGAAGAAGGGGATAAAGGCCCAATGGGTAAAAGTAGATGGAAAGAGTTAAAAAGTGATATTGAAACCTTTAAGATGCTTCGCCCAGGAATTCCCGAGAAAGAAGTAAAAATATTCTTAGTAAGAAAAGTGAACCCATACAGGTAATTAAACACTCAAGATACTAGTTGGTGGATAGGAGGTCTCATCATGAGCTGACCTATTATGACCATGAGAATGTAGTGGTATGACACTACCACCTATCTGGTCACCAAACCAGGGTAGTGGCTCTTGGTGGCATAGCCAAGAGAAAGGGGGTATCATCACGAGCCAACCTTCCCATCTCCATGATTTTTTTTTGGATAATGCTATCACCCCTGGTCATCAAGCCAGGACAATGTCCCTCAACTCTTCCCTTGAAGACCAAAAGAAAACGATCAAAAGATAATAAATCTAAGAGTAAAATGCAAGAAATGGACTAGGAAACAATAACATCTATGACAAGGTGCAATTCTCCCTCTATAAAGGAACCCACATGTAAGACCTACATTTCCCTGTTATTACTACACCCCATGCCCAAACACTTACCCTATGCCACATCATACACTTGCATGACCTGGATTGGCTCCCACCTAGGAAACACCCCAAACTTGAGGAAGGTTAACCTAATAGGACACCCTGAGACTTTCTCCAAACCTAACTTGTCAAATTTAAAAATGTATTTGAGCATTTTCCTAAGTAAAGGGGGGTTTGATGCACATGTTTGGGTAATATAATTATTGGATGTGATTTACATGTTATGATCCCTGTGATTTATGAACCCCTGGAGGGTGTACTTTTTTTTGTTGCAGGACCTTTCCCAATGGATAGGTACACATGAGGAAATGACTAGCTCAGACCTTCATGGGGATTAAATTCCATAGATAGATGTTGTAACCCCATCCAGGGGCAAGAATACATCAAATATTTGCACCAGAAAGAAAGAAGGATGTTTCCCTTGGAGATACCCTGACAAACCTAGACCCAAGGAGATCTTTCTCTTCCACATGGATGTTGGCCTTTGAAAGCCCAGGATGTCACCATCATGACTCTGGACATCATCCAGAGATAGGTTTTACATTTTGGAGGTAGTTGTTAGCTGGGTGGCATGTGTGGGCATCATCTAGGGCCTTTGTAGGCCAAGTGTTCTACATCCTGAGCCCAACATTCCACCTTAGGGCCTCAACGTTACCCTAGAAGGGAATGATGTCACCCTTGGAGATGTTTTTAGATGTTAATCAATTTTATTTATGTAAAAATTGGATTTTAATGCAAATTGGCTAGGTCGGCCTTTTATTTGACCTAAAATTAATTAAAGGTCAAAGTTTTGTATAAATAGAGATAAAGTACTCTCATTTTATCATCATAACTCCTCATACAAGAGGAAGAGGACTGAAATTTGCACCCTATTTGGGATTTCTTGGATGAAATAGTGAGGCGCACTTGTCTTCGAGGCCAAAATTTGCAACTTGGATCATTTTTGGTGAAGTTAATTGGAAATTTAGGGTTTTATTGCTTGATTATTCTTGGTGAAGTAATTAAATTTGTAATATTTTGAATGGTTATAGTATATTTTCTTATTCATGTTAAAGATTATGAAATTGGTTGCTTGAAAAACCCTAGGAGTAAAGGACTTAAGTTGCTACTTCTTTGCTTTGCATTTGCTAGACTTCACTAAAGTGATTTGACCTAGACAAACTTCTAAAGCCCTAAAGTGATAGCACTTTAGAATCCATTTCCTCATTGTTGTTGCTCTTAATTTTTTTCAATAGTCTAAGGAGAAGGAAGGTGCTAGGGCCTAGAAGTTCCTACTCTCTAGTATCTCACCTCTCTATAAGTGTAGATCCTGTTGATTTTTCATAAGAATTAGGTTAAGCATGTAGTTCATTTCAATTTCATCATGGCTTAACCATAAACAAGAATGTTGCAGCAACCAAGATCACAAGAAGAAACACCATGCACAAGTACACAAGATATATCATGGGAAACCCTTCTCAACAAGGGAAGAAAACCCAACCAAATCCTTTGCTATATTCTTCAAGAGAAAGAACTGTCAGCACCAAGAATGACTTAGCACACAAGAGGGTGCTTAAGCCCTAGAAGACTAGCACCCAAGAGAGGTGCACACCTTTGCCAAAGAGAAGTACTTGCTGAAATTTCCAAAACACACAAGAAGGATATGATTCTACAATGGAGAATCATCTCCTACTTATATTAGACTTTGACCAATTAACAAGGGCGTCTATTGGCACAACAGGGCCGACCTCTCTAAGTCAAATATACTTATTATTATTATTATATTTATTATCTATTATAATTAATATTAATATTAATATTACTTATCTTTTACATTTCTTATTAATCACATTAAGGTGGGGCCGACCTGAACTCTTTACATAACAATTAGGGTTACATGTAGGTATGAATCTTGAACAATATATATAACAAAGGATCTGATACACCCACTAGTGCTCATCTACTAGGGGAACATCCATAGGGATGTCATAGATCTGATTCACTGCATTACATAGATGAACTAGGTCTTCCCATGTTCACATGTGCTCGTCCACTCTACAGATCTGCTTTCCCACTGCCACCGACATGAGAATCATATGGAGCCATCTCGTCAACTCTGTTGCTCAGAGGAGGCTAGCACATCATCTTCATTTTTGTTCACATGAAAATGTGCCCAACACTTTTGGGATTTCTGACGTTCACCTTGTGCTCAGACACATGCTTGTCCTAACTCAACAATTCTATTTTCCACCAGATAATCATCTGGAGTTATTCTCACTCACGTCATGGAGGAGGTCATCTCTACGTTCCTAGCTCTGTCCCATGCTGGAACCACGAACCCTTCTTAGGGGCTTTCTCTTAGGTTTGTAAGCTGAGAGAAAGACTTCCATAGCTTCTATGTTCCACATCTCACAGGTTTGTAAGCTGGAGGATGTCCCCCATAGCTGCATTCATCAACAAAGCCTAGAATACTTAAGGTGATACTCTTCTAGCATCCATTATTTACTTAGACACGTATAATCATTACTGTTAATACTTCGAAGTGAAGGATGCCACCTGTTGACTCCATTACCTCTATAAAGGCACTAGTCTTCACCTCTCTCCTCTTTGAGAAATCATCAAACTTCAAACTCAACTTCTACTTGCTACCCTACTAACTAAAACTAACCCTAACTTAGCCTAGATCACTTGTATTTTTTATGTTGTCATAAAATATTGCTACAACCATCTAACTGCAGAAAATTTTCTGTAAAACTGACCTTAAATGCTAGTTAGACACTTCAGAAATTGCATATGATAATTGATTATCATTTTTCCTAGTTAAAGCTACTTTTTCATAGTCTTTTCAAGCAATTCTGAGGTGTATTTCTTGCAGTTGTTATAAAATAATGTTTGTTGTTGTAAGATTTCATATTTCTGCAATTTTATGTCAGCCAACTTATATTTCAAAGGTTCATTGTCTTATTGAAGCTCTAACATCATTTTGTACTTGAAAAATTGCCATATTTTTTCTTGTTGTCGTGATCTGGGAAGGTACACCTAATTCATTACTTTTGCTTCATCTCTTTAAGACAAAAATACCTTTTGACTTGAGTGACCAATGAGAGAGGGGTATTTTTTCATCCTTGCCTTAGTTTCATCATACTTTTAGGTCACTAGGGACGTCTCCCTTGGGGTAATTTCAACATACTCCTAAATAGAAAGGGGTTTCTTATTAAGGTGATAGTGATAGGTCACCTCCTTGTTACGCTAATCTTGCCTCACTTGCTTTGGTATATGGGAAAGTACATATTGTGCGATAACAGACCCAACGTTGTGAGAATTGGCAGGTCAATGCTCCTATAATATACACTCGAAATTTGTAGGAATTTTTATTTTTATTTTTCTCCAATCCTTTGGTTTTCAAACTAAAATAGTAAAAATGAATATTTTTAATGAATTTATAGACATTTTTCAACATATTTGATAAATTAATGCACCATTTTACTCTATTTTTCTTCTAGATTTTGGGTATTGTTATATCTAACCTATGATAAATAATTCTTCTATTTTTTGCAGCTTGGTGGATGTCAAAAGAAAATTTTAAGAAGTATTTGTTCCATTGTTATTTCTTTAGATTTAGAGAAATTTTTTCTTGATTAGCAAAATAGGAATATTTATTGATTTCTTCTTTGCATTATTAACATTGAATTATCATTATTTTACCTCATGATTGACCCTTTTGAGTTACGATGGTTAAATCACTTTCCCTCTGTCATTTTTCATGAATTAAGTGGTAGAATCCCACTTATTCCTGGTTTCCCTAGTTAGCACCTTTCTTGATTTTTTGTACCCATGTTGAGTTCTCTCATAGGCTTGGGAGACTTATTAGTCCTTTCATGACATTGATTTTAACCACGCGATTCACTCTCGGTCTTTTTTTTACCATTTCCTGATAGGATCACATGTATTTTGTTATGCATTTTCTTTTTCTCACAATATACTTGCTCAAGTCTTATGTTCAATGCTTCATTGTAGCCTGAATATTATCATATATATTCATTTGTGTCACTTTTCCTTTGTATCCATGGCATTTACATTTCAAAATATATCAATGGAAGGAAATATTTTGAGATTCCATTTCCTGCCCAGTATCTCTTTTGCATTTTTTTCATAGGTCTGTTCCATGTGCCTGGAACATCGTTGCATGCCAGACAACACTCATTTATTCCTCTATACTATGGATTTGTTTCATTTATTTTTAGGTTTCTCTCACATGAAAAATACAAAAATAAAATTATATTTATAAAAAAATAGCGGTAGGGGGGAATCGAGACCTTTATTATGTTCTAAATATGAAGCGACAACTCATGTTGCATTTAAACAAATCACTTATATTGTGCTAGTCTTTTAGAATTTGGATTTTAGTAATTTTCTTTAGGAATTGCACCATGATTATGATTTTTTACACTATGATTGGTTACTCTTCCAGTCACTATGGAGATGACCTTAGTACCTCCTATGTTTTTGGATTATATCAATGATCCCTTTTGGTGTCTATTATTTCACAAGTCATTATTATGTCATGGTTATGTTCAAAGGATGTTTTAGCATGAGTTAGCATTCCTCATATTTTTTGACCATCCATTTCAATCTTCTGTCTTATAAAGTTTCTCTTAGTTGTCATCATTACCATTGTTTTTACTTATGCTAATGTGGAAGGATTCATCATTTCTGGAAAATCATGTCCTATCAACTATGATACATTTATCTAGGAGGTTGACTTATATTCATAGCACCTTTTAACTTTCTTTCATCATTGGTTTATGCCTTACCTTGCTATGACATGCCATGCCATGCTATGCCATGCCTTTCCTTGACATGCCATGTCTTGCCTTTCCATGCCTTTTCATTCCATGCCACGCCTTTCCATGCCATGCCTTTCCATGCCATGCCATTCCATTCCATGAATTTCCATGATACAGATGGATATTGGTGGCCACTCACCTTTTCCAACTGGCTCAAAACAGTTTTCTGACTGTTTTGGCAATTTACTATTTTTAGCAGTTTTAACTTCCGGGGCCATTTTGAGGGCCTAAATGAAGGTTTTTAGGTATAGATCTCCTAAATGATAGTTGAAGGAATTTTTGAGCCCCCAAAATGAAACTCCTCGATGATGCCTTTCCAACAGGCTATCACACGCCTAAAACAGAGATCGTATGCAAAAGTTACGACCCCGGGAAGTTGATGTACTAACTTACCCAAACGGGGCCCACATGACTTTTGGTGCTTCATCTCCTAGGGTTAGGTTTTTGGATGTCTAAGGTTTTTTGCATTATTTCTTATTGTAAAAATTCCTTCAGAGCCTCATTGTAACCTTCTTCTTGCGAATGCGCGCTGTCGTCACATCTCTTCTTAGAGATAAGCCGCCACCATTCCAACAAGCTTGTTTCCGCTGCATTTTACAGTTTCAGCTTATTTCGTTATTGAATAGAAAAACAATTTTATTGTATCTTTGTTATTTTGTGTTAAGAACCTATTAATAATCTCTATTCATTTCGTTCTTCTCATAAAATCTGGATCAGTGGTATCAGAGCGGTCTGCTCCTTGTCGTCTTAATGCATGTCCCCAACGAGGTTGGAGTACAAAGAGTTGGGTATCGAGCTTGTTTCTCTTGAGGACAGAAGCTCTCACACACCCAAGCGACCTCCCATTGTAGGAGAAAAGAAATATGATGGGACATGAGATCCTTTCAAACTGTTGATTGAGGAAGTCGTCATGCAACAGAGGAACAAGATGATGGATAGTTTCGCGCAAATCCTTCGGTGACTACCAACAGGCAATGCATCTTCTTTGAACGGAGGTGCCGCCCTCTTCAAGGTACAAATAAACTTTGATATTCCTATATTTGAAGGTTATATAGATGCAGATGCTATAGACAAGTGATTGAATCTACTAGAAGGGTATTTTTCTGTTCATAAATTTTCAAATAGAGAAAAGATTACTTTTGCACTCCTCAAAGCCGTTTCCCATGTCAAAGATTGGTGGGAAACTTTCTGTGAGCAAAAGGAAATAGAGGAAACATCATTATTTTCAGTCATGGCCACTTGGGAATCCTTCAGGGATGCTATTAAGGAACAATACTACCCTGTCAGAAGTTATGACGACCTGTATACCAAATGGACCACACTGTGGCAAGAAAGAGACCAAGCAGTGCCGGATTTCACAAATATCTTCCATACCTTGCGCACCAAGTTGGGTATCAAAGATTCTGAGTGACATCTAGTGCTCAAGTATCACGGTGCTTTGCATAGATACATCTAGACCGAAATGGAATTTCTGGACATCTCATCCTTGGGCATAACCTACTGATATGCCGTCAAAATCGAGCAGAAGCTCAAACAAAAGACGCGGCAATTTGGGCCTGGGAACCCCTCACAACAAAAGCCAGGAAAGGGCAGCCCCAACCCACCAAAAAAATGATAGAGAAAAGATGGACAGTATTAAGACAACTAGTACAACGGATCATTGATGTAAAACCCAGTGCCACTGTTGCTACCACCAAGCTCCAGCCTAGTGAACCAGACGAGCCAGAAGAAGGAGAGCGCCTCTTCCATTCATAGATGTGGGTAAAAGGAACCTCGCTACACTTCATCATCGATAGCGATGGCCAGAAGAACCTCATCTCAGCAGAGGTCATCAAGCGGCTGTCCCTGCCAACAACGCCGCACCCACAACCCTACACCATTGGATGGCTCTGCCAAGGAAGCGATCTCCGTGTCAGCCAACAGTGCCGACTGTCGTACGACATCAAGCCCTTCAAAGATGAGGTATTGTGTGATGTTGCTCCTCTCGAAGTTTGTGATGTTCTTTTGGGCCAACCTTATTTATGGAAATGTCATGTTGTATATGAGTCTAGGCCTCGTAGTGTTATTATTACTTTGAACAAGAAATTGTACAGGATACCCGAGCCAGTCCCACCTAGTGCCATTTCCTTGATCTCTGCTAAGAAATGCAGGAAGGTCATCTCTTAGATGGAGAAATTTGTCTTCTTCGTGATTCACTCTCAGAATAAGAGAAAGATCACAGCCACATCCAGGGTCTCTGCGGCCGACCTCTCCACATAGCAGAAGCAAGTAGATAAGGTCGTGGAAGAATACTCGGATATATTCTTCTCACCTATAGGGGTACCTTTGCACTGCCAGGTCAAGCACCCCATCGATCTAACCCCTGACGCACCGCTGCGCAATTGGCTAGTCTATTGTCGCTCTTTGTTAGAGAATGAGGAGATCAAGCGATAGATCCAAGAACTACTCCACAAGGGGCACATCCTCCCCAACTCATCACCTTACAGGAGCCTAATTGTGCTGGTACAGAAGAAAGATGGAACCAGGTGACTCTATATTGATTACCGAGCTCTAAATAAAATCACTGTCAGAAACCAGTACCCGATTCCCCAAATCGATGACCTCCTTGATCAACTCATGGGGGCCAAATAATTCAGTAAGATTGATTTGAACTCTGGCTACCACTAGGTCCTGATAGAATAGACAGATGTATGGAAGACCTCCTTCAAGTCAAAGGAAGGACTTTTTGAATGGTTGGTCATGCCTTTTGGTTTGACAAATGCTCCAACCACTTTCATGAGGATGATGGAGGATATCCTGCGACCATTCACCAATAATTTTGTAGTGGTGTATATGGATGACATTATAATTTACAACAAGACTTGGGCCAAACACTTGCAGCATATCCAACAGGTTTTGCACACCCTGTGGCAGCACAAGCTATACGCCAACCTAGAAAAATGCTCCTTCGGCATGGACAGGGTCCATTACCTGGGCTACATCATTGATCAGCATGGCATACATGTGGATCCAGCCAAGATCCAAGTCATCCATGACTGGCCAGCCCCAACAACACTCACTGAGCTTCGGAGCTTCTTGGGACTTGCTAATTTCTACCGCAGGTTCTTGTTGGGTTTCTCCCATATTGCATGGGCCCTCAGCAAAATAAACAGGGGTGGTGGTAAGGCGAAATTTGCGTGGGGCCGGTCCCAACAACAAGCGTTCAATGATTTGAAGCAATGCTTATACTCATCCCCAGTACTTTCACTACCAGACCTGCAACATCCCTTTGAGATCAAGACAGATGCTTCAGACTATGTTGTGGGTGCCGTTCTCACTCAGCATGGCCACCCCATGGCCTTTCATAGTGAGACACTATCAGATACTATCCGTACATACCCTACTTGCAACAAAGAAATGTACTCGATTGTGCAAGCATGCCGCCAGTGGAGACATTACATTCTTGGGAAGGAGATAGTCATCCACACTGATCATAAGACACTGCAGTTCATGTAGACACAGGGAAAATTGCAGGATGACCGCCATCAAAAGTGGTCCACATACTTGCAGCAATTCCACCTCAACATCAAGTATAAAAAAGGCAACACCAATCACATCACTGATTGCCTCAGCAGACCACTAGTCACAGCACTCACCACGGTGCTAGACTCTTGTGTCCATGAGACATCTGGATGGCCCCAACTCTATGAGGCATCAAAAAGACAGTGGTGATGTTACAGAAACATTTCTACTAGCCAAAAATTCGACAGGAGGTCGACAAGTATATCAGGTCCTGCACTACCTACACTATTTCCAAACCGACCACTAAGAAACAGGGACTGTACACCCCTCTTCCTACTCCTGACAGGCCATGGGAATCCATCTCAATGGACTACATGTTGGGCCTTCCATCCACCAAGTGGGAAAATGACTGTGTTTTTGTGTTTGTTGATCTCTTTTCTAAGATGGCGATTCTGGTTGCCTACAAGAAGAGCATCACAGCAGAGGCCACTGCCAAGCTCTTCTTTGAACGAGTCTGGGTACATTTTGGAATCCCACAAACCATTGTCTCGAATCGGGATAGTCGATTTCTCAGCACATTATGGTCGGGCCTCTGCTCACTGCTGGACACCAAGCTCACCAAATCCACGACCTTCCACTCCCAAACAGATGGCCAAACCGAGGTTGTAAATCGAATGATTGTGCATATCCTTCGCATGTATAATTCAAAGAACCCTCACACATGGGATGAGAGCCTTCCCTATGTCCAACATAGATACAACTGAGCATTTCATAGCTCAATCGGCCACAACCCCTTTCAAGTGGGGTTGGGATTCCAACCATTGGGTCCCATAGATGTTGCACTTCCCCTTGCGGTCACCTTGACTGACTCATCTCCTACTCCAACTGAAGTTGACAAAGCCACCCGGTTCATTGAGCAAATCCAACACATCTGCCAACAGGTTCATGATATCCTACAGAAGTCCAATGACAAGTACAAACAGGGCCATGATCAACATCGGGTGCCACATAAGTTTCAGGTGGGCGACAAAGTTTGGTTGCACTTGCAGAAAGAATGCCTTACAGGACCCCATCGAAAGCTTTGCCCACTCCGTTATGGACTGTACACTATCAAAAAGTCCATGGGGGATAATTCTTTTGACCTCAACATTCCTCCTTTCCTTGGCCTGCACCTAGTGTTCAACGTGGATCTCCTTCGCCCTTATTTCCCACCATTATAGGACACCTCAGAAGTAGAAAAACAGCTGACACCAACAGAGCTCAACCCCAACTGCATACAACAGGAATATAATGATCATATTATGGACAGACAGATCAAGGGCACTCGACAACAAAGGATCCATCTTTATCGCATCGTCAAAGCAGGGCAGCTCCTGCACCAAGGCAACTGGCTCACCCGGGGCCAAATTCAGCAGAAATTTCCTCATCTAATGGGAGACCTCAACGCAATGGAGACCATTGCTTACTAAGGAGGGAGGATTGATATAGATGGCTATTGGTGGCCACCAAACTTTTCCAATTTTCTCAAAACAGTTTTCTGACTTTTTGGCAATTTACTATTTTTAGCAGTTTTAACTTTCGGGGCCATTTTGAGGGACTAAATGAATTTTTTCGGTATAAATATTCTCAATTATAGTTGAAGGAATTATTGAGCCCCCAAAATGAATCTCCTCGATGATACCTTTCCAACAGGCTATCACACGCCTAAAACAAAGATTTTATGCAAAAGTTACGACCCTGGGAAGTTGATGTACTAACTTACCCAAACGAGACCCACATGACTTTTGGCGCTTCATCTCCTAGGGTTAGGTTTTTGGATGTCTAGGGTTTTTGGAATTCTTTCTTATTGTAAAAATGCCTTCAGAGCCTCATTGTAACCTTCTTCTTGCGAATGCGCGCTGCTGTCACATCTCTTCTCAGAGATAAGCCGCCACCATTCCAGCAAGCTTTTTTCCGCTGCATTTTACAGTTTCAGCTTATTTCGTTATTGAATAGAAACCAGTTTTACTGTATCTCTATTATTTTGTGTTAAGCACCTGTTAATAATCTGTATTCATTTCGTTCTGCTCATAAAATCCGAATCATTCCATGCCATTCCATGCCTTGAATTTCCCTTCTATGCCATGCCATACGAAGCCTTACCTTTCCATGCCATGCCATGCGATTCCTTGCCTTGCCTTTCCATGCCATGCCATGTCATGCCTTGCCTTGCCATGCCATGCCTTGAATCGATATTTCATGCCATTCCATGCCTTGCATTGCCATGCCATGCCTTGCCTTGACTTGACATGTCATGCCATTCCATGCCTTGCATTTCCTTTCCTTTCCATGCCATGCCTTGCCTTGCCAAGCCATGCCTTTCCAATCCATGCCTTTCCAAGCCATGTCATTCCTTGCCATGCCATGCATTTCCTTGCCATGCCATGCCTTTCCATGACTTGACTTGTCATTGCATGATTTGTGATTCATTTCCTTTCCTTTCCATGCCATGCCATGCTATTCCTTTCTATTCCATTCCATGACATCATTTCAACACTTTTTCAAGGCCAAATTTCTTCATATAAGGCCTCAAATTGGGGTTTTAGTGTTTTTACGGGAATTTTTTATTTTTCAATTATCAATTATCTCTTAGTTTATGAGTTTAATCAGAAAAGAGAGTTGAAAAATAATGCCACTCTATTTATCTCTTAGTTAGTGGTCAATTTTAGAGTCATGCGAGAATTTTCTAAGTTTAGCTGTTTTTCTAAAAAATAGTTGTTTTTCTAAAATTAGTTGTTTTCAAAAATCCCAGATAGTAGTTATAAGGGGTTGAACTTCGATTATAATAGTTAGTATGGAGAAGGAATAAAAGATAATTATTTTTCCATTCTCCTATTTTTTCATGTATTATTTGATCTTGTGAATGAATATCAGGCTTTGGCTACATCATTTCCCTCGAAAAATCCCCAAAAAATCCCTACATCACATGCCTTGCCATGTCATGCCTTTCCTTTCCATTCCATTTCAGTCAATGCCTTTCATTTCCTTGACTTGCCATGCCATTCCATTCCATTCCATTCCATGTCTTTCCTTGCCTTTCCATGCCTTGAATTTCCTTACCTTGCCAAGCCATGCCAAGCCATGCCTTGCCATGCAAGGCCATGCCTTTCCTTGCCAAGCCATGCTTTGCCTGGCCATGCCAAGCCATGCCAAGCCATGCTTTTCCTGGCCATGCCAAGCCATTCCAAGCCATGCCAAGCCATGATTTTCCTTTCCATGCATGCGTTTCTATTCCATGCCTTTCGATGCAATCCCATGCCATGCCTTTCATTTCCTTTCCATGACATGCCATGTCATGCCTTGCATTGCCTTTCCTTTCCATGCCATGCCTTGGCTTGCCAATACATGCCTTGCTAAGCCATGCCTTCCCTCGCCATGACATTGCATGGAATGACATGTCATGCCTTTCCATGCCATGACATGCCATGCCTTGTGATTCCTTTCCTTTCCATGCCATGCTATACCTTTCCATACCATGCATTTCCTTTCCTTGTTATGACATGGCATGCCTTGCCTTTCAATGCCATGCATTGCCTTGCCATTCCTTGCCTTGCCTTGCCTTGTCATGCCATGCCTTTCCTTGACATGCCATGCCATGTCATGCCTTTCCTTGCCATGCCATTCCTTGAATTTCCATGCCATACCTTGCCATGCCATGCCATGCCTTTCCCTGCCATGCCATGCCTTGCCTTGTGTTGCATTGCCTTCCGTTGCATTTCCTTGCCTTGCCTTGTCATTCCATTCCTTTCCTTTCCATGCCTTGCATTGCCTTGTCATGCCATGCCTTGCCTTGCCTTGACTCGCCATGCCATGCCTTTCCTTGACTTTCCATTCCATAACTTGCATTGCCTTGTGTTTCCTTGCCTTGGATAACTACAATTCATCTAAAGTGTACTTTCATTATGATATTAATGAAACTAGTTGTTTGCAAAAATATAGATATTTTCATCATTATAGAGAATTTCTTGTCCTTTGAGTCGGTCATAAGAAATTTATCACTATAATCATAAACACCATTAAATTATTTCCAAAGTCAATTAACTTCTAATAATTTGTTTTCAAGTTAATTTAATAAAAAATTAATGGTAATCATGTATCATACTTTTTTTTTCGCTTAAAAAAATAATGCTTGTACTAAATGAACAAGTTTAATACCTAAAAATTACAATCAAAGGATTCAATAAGCATGTAATTCTACAACTTGTAATCCCATCTATCTTAAATAAAAAATACTTGCATGAGAATTTCAATGTCATAACATATGCTCTCTTTATTCATATATCTTAGGTATATTCATAGTTGTGAAACATGGATTATCATAATTAATAGGATTTGCATAAAAAGGAATGTCACTAAATAGGTTTGTGTTCCATCCTTATGGTGTAGTCTTATTATACTATTGATTCATAATTTCTTTTGTATTGAATGAAAAAAAACATAACTTCAAGGCCTTATTTAAAATCAAAGAAATAAAAACTAATCTTTCAACTCAATAACTTTTATAACAAAATATATCATGTGGACCTAGACCTAGACATTTTCTTGCCTTTCCATGTCTAGCTTTGCTGGGACTTGTCATGTCTTGAATTTCCTTTCCTTGTCTTGCCTCGCCTTATCTTGCCTTGCATTTCCATACCTAGACATAGACCTATATCTAGACATTTCCTTGCCATGCCTTGCCTTTTCATGCCTTGTCTTTCCATGGTCTATGTCATGGTATAGGTCATGGTAATGGTGTAGGTCTAGGTATAGGTCTAGGTCATGGTATAGGTATAGGTATAGGTATAGGTATATGTCTTGGTCATGGTTTAGGTATAGGTCTATTGCCAACATGACCATGAATGGCTTGAGGAGGTGAGTTGCAACTCGTGATAAAAATCAAACCGAGACTCGGATGGATGAACCATCTATTGCATTGGATCTGGGTCAACAAGGTTCAACTATTGGGGCCCCTCCGTTGTCGTTTTGTTGTCAATAAAAACATTTTTTAGAGGATCACTGAGACTAGGGTTTTGCTCAATGAGGCATAATGCAATTCCTAAATATGAGGTCGATTTTTGAGAACATTGTGTCGAGCAATTGTGGGTAGTGTGGTCATGTGGGCCTTAGCCAAAAAGATGTGGAGGAGCTTACAAAATTCTATTATGCTGTGCAATATGGATTTTATGCCCCTATACCAAATTTCCAACATGTCCCTGAATGGCTTGAGGAGGTGAGTTGCAACTCGCAATATAAATCTAATCATGAATCATATGGACGAACTGTCGGTTGCATTATATTTGAGGCAATGGGTTTCAACTAGTAGGGCCCGTCCCCTGTCATTCCATTTCCTGGAAAATCATTTGATGGAGGATGTCCAGAACTAGGGTTTTGTTTAATGATTCATAGTGCAATTTTTGAACAAGAGGTCGATTTTCAAGAAAATTATGTCGGGCGATTGTGGGTAGCGTGGCCACGTGGGATTTGACCAAACAGATGTGCAAGAGCTTACACAATTTCGTTATTTTGTTAGGTTTGGATTTTATGCCCCCGGACCAAATTGCCAATATGTCCTAGAATGGCTTGAGGAGGTGAGTTGCAACTCATGATAAAACTCAAACTGGGACTTGGATGGACGAACTGTTAGTTGCATTGGATCCAGGGAACTGGGTTTCATCTAGTGGGCCCCCTCTACTGTCATTCTGTTTCCCGTAAAAACATTTGTTGGAGGATCACTAAGATTAGAGTTTTTCTCAATGAGGCATAGTGCAATTTTTGAACAAGAGGTCGATTTTCAAGAACACCGTGCCTAGAGATTGTGGGTAGCCTAGTTGCATGGGCCTTGGCCAAACAAATGTGTGGGAGCTTATATAACTCCATTATGTTGCCCGGTTTGGATTTTATGCCCCAGACCAAATTGTCAACACGTCTCTAAATGACTTGAGGAGGCGAGTTGCAACTCGTGATAAAAATCAAACCAAGACTGGGATGGACGAATTGTCAGTTGCATTGGATCTAGGTCAATGCTTGTTTTTTAAGCGAAATTTTGCCAATTTGGACAAATTTCAATTTTTTGGAAGAAAATTAGGCTATTTTTTTTCATTTTTTCTTATAAATGAAAAACTTGTAGCCTAATTTATGATTATAGTTAAGCATACACTTATGTTTTTTGCCTAAATAGAAACATTTTCCATGGACATATAATAGGTTTTCTTAATATTTTCATCAAATCAATGATTATGCATCCCAAATGTTTTGGTATATTCGCTACATATGGATGATTAGTTAGTAGTAACTACTCTTGGGAAAACGATGGATTTTCAATTGAAGTCATGTAAATTTATATAGGACAAGAAGATGTTTTTAATAATTTACTTTTGTTATTTTTTTCACTTCTTTCAACATGGAGGAGGTATATCATGTTGCATATTAATGTATATAATTTTTTTCATGTATTTTTAAAGATATTTTCCATTGCCATTTTGTTGTTGTTGTAAGTTCCCTCTAATTGATATGATTTTTTATTTTTTTTTCTAAATATTCTTTCATAAGATATTTTTTGTTAATTATTGTCAATGATGCACATGTGACACAAATAGATCGACGTTTTTGCCAAATTTTAAAGGTACTATCAAGAAATCAATTGGTTATCACCTATGATAAATGGCACATTTCTTTTACAAATATGGCTCGATCTCCAAATGGTTTGATAAGTTATGATTTATGTGGTTTCAAAAAAAAACATTGATTTGGGTAACCAGGTTTGAGCTAGTGGGGCCCCTTCCTGTCATTCTGCTTCTCGAAAAAGTGTTTGTTGGAGGATCTCTAGAACAAGGGTTTTGCTCAATGTGGCATAATGCAATTTTTGAACAAGAGGTCGATTTTCAAGAACACTATGTCGGGAGATTGTGGGTATTGTGGTTGCATGGACCTTGGCCAAATAGATGTGTAATAGCTTACGAAACTAAGTTATGCTGCTTGGTTTGAATTTTATGCCCTCGTACCTAATTGCCAACATGTCCTTGAATGGCTTGAGGAGGCGAGTCACAACTTACGATAAAACTCAAACCGAGACTCGGATGGACGAACTGTCAGTTGCATTGGATCCATGGCGTTGAGTTTCAACTAGTGGTGCCCCTCTTTTATCATTATGTTTCCCAAAAAATCATTTTCCGGAGGATCTATGGAACTAGGGTTTTTCTCAATGAGGCATAATGTAATTTCTGAACAATAGGTCAATTTTCTAGAACACTGTTCCGAGAAATTGTGGTTAGCATGGCCATGTGGGCCTTGAAAAAAAAACATGCAGAAGCTTACGAACTCCATTATTCTACTTGGTTTAGATTTTATGCCACTGGACCAAATTTCCAACATGTCTCTGAATGGCTTGAAGAGGCGAGTTGCAACTCATGCTAAAACTTAAACTGGGAATTGGATGGACGAACCCTCATATGCATTGGATCCGAGGCACCAAGTTTCAACTAGTGGGGCCCCTCTACTGTCATTCCATTGCCCGTAAAAGTGTTTGTTGGAGGATCAATGAGACTAGGGTTTTTCTCAATGAGGCATAGTGCAATTTATGAACAAGAGGTCGATTTTCAAAAGCACTGTTTTGGGTGATTTTGGGTAGCATGGTCATGTGGTCCTTGGCCAAATAGACATGCGAGAGATTACATAACTCTTTTATGATGCTCAATTTGTATTTTATGCCCCCAACCCAAATTTCCAACATGTCCCTAAATGATTTGAGGAGGCAAGTTGCAATCCATGATAAAAATCAAGCCGAGACTCAGATGGATGAACTGTTAGTTGAGTTGGATCCGGGTCATCAAGATTTAGCTAGTGGGGCTCCTATGTTGTCATTATGTTACCCAGAAAAGAGTTTGTTGGAGGATCAATGGGACTAGGGTTTAGCTCAATGAGGTATAGTGTAACTTTTGAACAAGAGGTTGATTTTCAAGAACACTATACCGAGTGATTGTGGGTAGCATGGTCACATGGGATTTGGCCAAAAATATGTGTGGGAGCTTGCAAAAATCTATTATGCTGTGGGTTTGGATTTTCTACCCCCAGAACAAATTGATAACATGTCCTTGAATGAATTGAGGAGGTGAGTTTCAACTCACGATAAAAATCAAACTGGGACTCGAATGGATGAATCATCAATTGCATTGGATCTGGGGCACCATGTTTTAGCTAGTATGGCCCATTCGTTGTCATTTTGTTTCCTGAAAAAGTGTTTGTTGGAGGATATTTAGAACTAAGGTCTTGCTCAGTTCTTATTACATATGTTTGAAAATTTAACACCTTGTAAGACTAGACGTAGCATGGCATGGAAAGGCAAAGCATGGCATGGAAAATCAAGGCAAGAAATGGAAAGGCATGGCATGAAAAGGCAAGGCATGGTAAGGAATGTCATAACAAGGCATAACATGGTAGAGAAAGGCAAGGAAATGCAAGGCATGGCATGTCATGGCATGATAAGGAAAGGAATGACATGGAAATGAAAGACAAGGCATGAAAAGGCATGACATGGAAAGGAAAGGCAAGGCACGACATGAAATGGAAAGGAAATGCATGGTATGGCATGGCATGGCAAGGAAAGACATGGCAAGGCAAGACATGGTAAGGCAAGGAATGGAAATGAATGTAAAGACAAGGCATGGGAAAGCATGGCATGGAAAGGAAATGCATGACATGGCAAGACAAAGTATGGCATGGAAATTCAAGGGAGTGCAAGGCATGGCATGTCATGACATGGAAATACATAGAATGGAATGTCATGAAATGGAAAGGAAATACATGTAATGGCATGGAAAGGAAAGGCATGACATGGCAAGGAAAGCCATGGCATGGAAAGGCAAGGCAAGGCATGGTATGTCATGGCAAAGAAAGGCATGGCATGACATGGCAAGGAATGGTATGGAATGGCATGGAAAGTGAAGGCAAGACATGACATGGAAAGGAAAGGCATGGCATGACATGCCATGTAAAGGCAAGGTATGGCATGGCATGACAAGGAAATTCATGGAAAGGAAAGGCATGGCATGGAAAGGTAAGGCAAGGCATGGTAAGGCATGTCATGGCAAGGTAAGGCATGACATGGCAAGACACGACATAACAAGGAAATGCATGGAAAGGCAAGAAATGGAAAATAATGGAAAGGAAAGGCATGGCATGGAATGGAAAGTCAAGGCATGGCATGGAAAGGAAAGACATGGCATGCCATGACATCACAAGGAAAGACAATGCAAGGCATGACATGGAAAGGCAAGGCATGGCATGACATGGCAAGACAAGGAATGACATGGAAAGGTAAGGCAAGGCATGGCATGGGAAGGCAAGGCATAACATAACATGGAAAGTGTTATCAAATGAAATTGTCCAGAGTCACAGGTGACAGCTATGAGCGTAGGCGAGCGGGAAAGTGAAGTTTGTAGCAGTAGAAATCCCATATGCAGCTCAATTTAGCGTTATCTCCAAGCACAGATTGGAGGGATTCCATAGTTAGCAAGTGGACAAATTTTAGCAGGGGTGCTAAAATAACAAGCGTGCCTAGATCACAGATCATGATCAGATTAAAGACCACCATTCATTTAGTTTCCACAAGATGCACATGCGCTAAAATCCA
This sequence comes from Picea engelmannii, assembly GCA_009831015.1. NCBI lineage: Eukaryota > Viridiplantae > Streptophyta > Pinopsida > Pinales > Pinaceae > Picea > Picea engelmannii. Next base: position 124,931 of record ML781066.1, read on the forward strand.
AAGTCAGGATGAAATCCAAACCACGGTATTGCGGGGAGGCTATGTGGCAGAAGATGGTGCATTTCGGGCCCAAAAGAGGTGTGGGTCCAAACCATTTTTGACGGCCCCAAAATCATGTGCGTGTATAATGTCGTATCCAACAATGACAGGTGGCCACCCTCTAGTGTCCCAGCCATGCTCCAATCCCGAGAAGGATCCAGTTAATGAAAAAGGACTGGTAGCTGAAACCTCAGCTCAGTCCATAAATAGGAAGTTTGGAAGCTATGGTCGAGGAGACAAAATTGTCAGCTTGAGGTACCACGATGGATAATTTCTTCTTACATGCCCATACTGATCTAAGCTTGTGTCTAACAGGAGGAAACACGCACAGTCTAACAAAAGGATGCCCAGATGAAAATACTTGGATGGGATGGCCAGATGCCACTCCTAGAAGTTGTTCACTGATTTGTGTATAAATAGACTAGTTCAAGATTTTGTTATGGTCGTCGAATGGTTGAGAAGAGCTCCCTATGTTGTAATATTTTGATACCAAAGATTTTCTCTAGCTATGTATGAAACCTGAGACTTTCCCATTAATAGAAGTCAACTTCTTTCATCATCTTGTTTAATCTGTGTTGAAACAATCATGCATGGAGGATCCATACGAGGGTTGTAGTTGTATTGTAATGTAGGTTTTATTATAATGACGATGTGACCTATTTCAATATTTTCTTTATTTACTTGTTTCCTCTTATGCTAAAATGATTGTGCATGGAAGATCCATACGAGTTGGTGTAGTCGTATGGTAATGGAGGTTTGATTATTATGCTGTTGTGATATATTTCAGTGTCTGAAACTTGAGTTAAAAAGTGCTCTTGTGCCTGAGTTTTTCTTCACCAAGCTGCTTGAAAGTCGGATGCTGATGGAAGACTTGTCCACCTTTCTCACTAAGTCTTCCTTCTTCTCACCTTTAACCTTAAACCAATGAATGAAGTTAATAAGAACCTCATTTCCTTATGCATTGCTTGTCCAATTTCTGTGTTAAAACATTCTTGTATTGAGCTTTGTCCATTTGACCTCCATTCATAAACCTACCTTAAGAAAACATTTTGATGGGTACTGGGCTTATCCTCTTGCAATATGAGGGTGACTATTAGTGCTAACATTCTTGGCACCATTTCCGAGGAATGAATTGAAGAAATTTCTCTGGGATTGAACAACAAAGAAATTTTGATTCTGAAGGTGCATCAGAAATGAGTACCTTGAAGATTGCAACCTGCACCTTGCGACTCCACTATTTCAGTTGTGGCTCCCAAAGGAATACACATGAGGTCTAATCCACAAATGCGTCTAGAAACACCTAAAGCTAAACCATACAATATTATCAAGAAAGGAAAGACCTCTCAAGAAGGGCTTCCAGCTGTTGTACCAGGTGATTCTAGTAATTTACACGATTCTTCTTTTAAAACTCCAGTAGCTGTATCAAATTCTACTTTTATACCACCTGCTAGAGTTTTCAAAAGTCCAGATTTTGAAAGATTCCCTGTTGAATTATCCCCTTCCAGACCTCATTTGGAAGAATAAAGTTTTGACATCCCTATTTCCCAAAATATTGTAAAGTGGTTTAGACCAAGAATCTTAGAAGATTGTCCCACTTTGGGTTTTCCTACTCCTCTTCCTGTCAAAGTTGTTGTATCTAAAGAGGGGGAAAATTATTTTCCTTTGAACCCTATACCATTCTCCTACAACACTCAACCACTTCCCCTTTCCCCTAGAAATAAAGTTACAGTTCTACCTTTCCAAACTCCATCTCCCCCTTGTTCTCCTACAATCCACATCCCAATGGAAGGTTCTAATCTTTCTAGAAACAAGATGGATGCCATAGTGGTTTCTAGATATGCCCCTCTTGTTTTACCTCAGCCTATGAATTCTCTCCCAGTTGGAGACTACCTTAAGTACATGCCCAAGTTCACAAAGGAGCAAGACATAACTGCAGAATAACACCTTTCAATTTTCTATCGTTATGCAGATAATCTTAACATTGAAAATGAAGATGCGTGGATGAGAGTTTTTGTACAGAGCCTTGATGGTGAGGCTAGGAAATGGTTTAGGGGTTTGAATCCTATATCTATTGTTGGGATTGAGTCTTTGGATGATTCATTCTTGAGGCATTGGGGGGATAAAAAAGATTTTCTTTATTATATTACAGAGTTTGGGTCACTTAACATAAAAGAGGGGGAATATGTTTTAGACTTCTCAAAAATATTTAATAAGATGTACAATAAGATTCCCACTGAAATAAATCCTATAAAAACCTCTTCCAATATTACTTATGCCAATGATTTTGATCCTGAGTTTTTCCTCCTATTGAGAGAAAGAAGAGTTGCCTCTTTATCTCATATGCAAGATGAAACCCTTGAAGTAGAGTCTAATATATTGGCAGCTGAAAAACTTAGGAGTAAATATGATAGAGACAGAAGAAAAGTTAGGGATGAATCTTCAACCTCTGATTCTTCTGCTTCCCACCCTCAAGTGGATGAATTGACAAAACTGGTAAAATCACTTTCTGCAGAAATGGAGGAAATGAGACTTGAAGGAAATCAGAGCTATCAAAACCCCCAGAATACTAATAATAGGGGTAATTTTAGAAGACCCAATAATGCCCCTCATATCATCCAAAGAGATCAAAGAAATATGGATAGGGATGATAAAAAAATTCAAGCCCCTCTCCAAAATAACCTTGTTACTAATGAAGAAGGAGAGGAAGAAGATGCAGATCTTGAAATCCATTTTCTTGGTGACACCTCTTCATCTCCTCATTTAACCCAATCTGCATATGGAGAGTCTCTCATGGATAGCCAACTAAATTAGTTGAGCAAAGGGAAAAGGACAAGTGGAAATCCAAATAGATACAACCTAAGGTCCAAGAAGAAAGAAGGAAATCTTGACATTTATGATCGACCTGCTATAATAGAAAATCCCACTAAGGGTGTGGCAACTAGAAGCAAAGAAAAAGAGGCACGAAACCCCTAGTCTATGGTTAAGAGCCCTACCCCAGAAGTTAAGGATATTTTGAAGCCTCCCTCCTCTTTTAGCTTTGAGAATGACATTCAAAAGATTAAAATCCCTGTACCCTTTTTGGAGCTAGTTAAGAATGAGGATTTCAAAAGGTACCTTTCCAAAATGCTATTACACATGATTTTGGTCACTTCAATGATGTTTCAACAATGTTGTATTCAGGCTCCCAACAAGGACTTTTTGCCTGAGAAAAATGTCTGTTGTATTCTTCCAAAAACATATTTTTAAGGTGATTTCAAAGGCTGCCTATGGCCTAGGGTGCGAGAATCCCTCATTCTCATAGGCCACACACACTTAGGGTGCGAACTTCTCGCAGTCTGCTACATACACAGGGTGCGAACCTATTTTTAAGATTGGAAAGGAGAAGAGGTCTCGAGGGTTCTAGAAGGGAATCTTATAGAAAATGAGTTGGAATTCATATGGTTGTCATTCTATTGACTTCTCAGATTTGATGGGATCATTCTCATCCATGTAACCATCTCTCCTTCTCCTATATATTGAAAGGTTTCTCATGGAAAAGGTTAAGCAAGATTGAATGAAGAATTGGTGAAATAATTGTGTGAAGAACCCTGCTTTGACAGAAGCTTGAAGGCTCTATTTGGTCTATCAAGAGGAATTGGATCTTCTTCATGCAAGTACAAAGCAAGTGTGTGTGTTGGAACCAAGGGTCACTGAAAGGAAGCTTGCAACATAGAGACAATCATGTTGTATCTTCTACTTTCAATTAATATGATACAACGGCATGTCCCTTTCCCATAAAGTCACTCTTACTTTATTGTGTAATTCCTTGATCATATGCATAAGTTGACATTGAATATACTTTTCTATCTTCACTTTGGTTGGTTTGTGTTGTCTCGGACTTGACTTCACGAGAGCACCGGAGCGAAGCAGGAACAACATAGGCCTAAGGAAGCGATATAAAGGTATGTTACTTGTTCCTTCCTATTAGCAGATTCAATGATTACAACTTAGGGAAAGAGTCGTGCCCTGTCCTATTTTGTTCTAGATCTAGGTGGATCTAGGGAGATCTATTAGTGTCCACACCTACCAATTAGTCCGATAACAAATGATATAGCCTGAACCTTCATCTTATCCCACATATTCAGTCAACCTCCAAGATGAAACACTAGTTTTCATATTTGGACCTTTAGTAAAGGACAGGGATGACTCCTCCCCTCCTTTCTATACATCATTGAACATTCATGATAAAGTGCTACACAATGGTTTGATGGATTTAGGGGCATCTCATAATCTCATGCCTAAGAATGTCATGGATGAGCTTGGGTTGGAGGTTACAAAAACCTAACATGACCTATACTCATTTGAATCCATGAATATGAAGTGTCTTGGGGTTATAAAGAACCTGGCCGTTTCCTTGTTCCAATTGCCAATCAAGAGTGTGGTCATGGATATTGTAGTGGCTGATGTTCCCCCTAAGTTTGGGATGCTCTAGTCTAGATATTGGATCAAAAAACTAGGGGAAATTTGCACATGGATTTTTCATATGCCACCATTCCTGTGTTTGGGGGGAACATAGAAGGTTTTATAGGGAAGCACAACTTGCTTACATTATCAATGATGAATCAATTCCTACCAACCACCCCATTTTTGCAGTTGATACTGATTTAGGAACTAGTATGTTACAACTCATTGATGCTCCTTAATCACCTATTGAAATAAGAAAGAAACCTATTACCTCTTGTGAAGATCCTCCTCCCAATACCTCTTTTTAGATTTTTTTTTTTGATGGAGCCTCTTCTAGGGAGAGTGTTGGTGTTGGGGTAGTCTTTATTTCTCCTACCCAAGAGACCATATCTCTGTATTACAAACTTTAATTTGAAACAAAAAACAATGTGGTAGAATATGAGGCTCTTGTTTTGGGTTTGAGGGCTGCTAAAGACATGAATATTGAAGAGCTAGCAATGTTTGGAGATGCTGAGTTAATTGTTCATCAAGTCAAAAATCTGTATCAAGCTAAGCACCCCAGGTTGAGAGCCTACATAAATGAATTCTGGGATCTTGTTGATAGTTTCTTCTTGGATTTTAATATCTCATTTGTTCCAAGAGAGGATAATACTATGGCAGATTCCTTGGCTATTTCAACAAGTAAGTTCAGGGTCCCCTTGCCCCCCAAGCTCAAGTATGACGTGGAAGTGAAGTATAGACCCTCTATTCCTGACATTGTCAAACATTGGAAGGTTTTTGAGGATGATATTGAGATAATGAGATTTCTTGAGACTGTGGATGAATTTTATGCTTCACATATTGATCAACATCAGGATACTGAGGAAACCCCCCATGCAAATATTTTTATGAATAAAATTGTTGACCATCATATTGTTCAGTTACCCAATAACCATATTCCAAAGGGACTTGTCCCCTTGGAGAGATTGTTTGACAGAAATTATGTTGTCATGAAGGTTAAAGGTTCAACTAAAGATATTGATGTGACTGAATGCAATTTAGGAATAGAGGACGATCCAAAATATGTCAAATTGTCTAGCATCTTGTCGAAGGAACAAAGGGATGAGTATGTAAATCTTTTGAAATAGTTTGAAGATGTGTTTTCCTTGAAATATGAATATATAAGGACATATGAAACAAACATTATTGAGCATAAGATCCCTTTGAAAGAGGAGACCAATCCTTTTAGGCAGAAACTCAGAAAGATAAATCCCATGCTGCTTTCTATTATGGAAAAAAAGTGAAAAAGATGTTGGATGCCAAGATCATCATTCCTTTGAGATACTCATAATGGGTGGCTAACTTGGTGCCTGTGAGGAAGAAAAATGGGGAAATCAGATTGTGTGTAGATTTCAGGAATTTAAACAGAAGCTCCAAGAAAGATAACTACCCCTTGCCAAAGATGGAGCACATTTTGTAGAGAGCGACTGGTTCATCTAGGATGTCTATGATTGATGGATTTTCTGGCTACAATCAGATCTCTATCTTGTCTGAAGATAGAGAGAAGACAACCTTCACTACTCCTTGGGGCACATTCATGTATGCCAACATTCTCTTTGGTTTGATGAATGCAGGAGCAACCTTACAACAAGCCATGGACATTGCCTTTATCAAGGAGAAAGACAAATTTGTAGTCATCTAGATGGATGACATTACAGTGTTCTCAAAGTCTAACAAAGAAAATTGTCATCATTTGAAGAAGGTATTCCCGAAGTGCAGAAGGTTTGGTCTCTCTCTCAATCCTAAAAAATATTTGTTTTCTACGAAGGAAGGATAATTATTGGGGCATATTGTTTCAGCAGAAGGGGTAAGAATTGATCCAAGCAGAGTAGGGGCCATCCAGACCTTATATTTTCCCAGATCCAAGAAAGAGGTTCAGTCTTTCTTGGGTAAAATCAATTTTCTAATAAGGTTCATCTCTAATTTCACTGAGTTGGATAAGCACATTACAACCATGCTTAGAAAAGGAAGTGAGGTGAAATGGACTGTTGAGTCCAGAAAATATTTTGATCAAATCAAAGGGGATTTGACTCAAGTGCTGAAATAATGTAACTGAAAAGAGTATTCTTATTATTATTGTTATATTATTCATAGGATCAATCCCCATTGTGGATATATCATGTCGGTTATTGCATTAGGACCAAATCCCCTTTTGCGGATTGGTCAACAGACAATTGTAATAGGCAGAATAAGAAGTCGGCCCCAGCAGTTATTATTGAGACCCAGAAATATAATAAAGGTGGGTTTACCCACCCAGAGTGAGAAGTCGTCCCTGCCAATGAAGACACTTCACATGTGCCAAACTTATATATATAGAGAGGCTAGCGCCTCACTTTGACACACAACACACTTGCTCATTTCTAAGAGGCAAGTTGCGACTTACCAGTTGGAGAGAGGGAGAAGAGTGGCACATATTTTGGAGAGGAATTTCTGTATTGGTTTGAGTTATCTCTTGAAATTGTATTGGCAATTTAGGATAAGGAAGTTTTTGCTGGGTTTTCTTCCCCTAGAGGGTTTCCCAGGATAAATGTTGCGTCTCTTGTGAATGTGTATTTATCAGTGATCTTGTTCTTATGTTGCTCTTATCTATTGAAATGAAAAGAACTATAATAATGGCATAAAACATTAACATGGTATCAGAGCCAACCTGAAGGAAGCATATTTCACAAGAGAAAAACGTCACCGTTACAATACTTGCGAATTAGGGTTTTTCAAAAGTGAAGCTTTTTAGCTCCAAAACCACCTAGAATGTTGTGCCCTCCCCCAAGGATCATTTTGGCACCATCAACACACCTTTTCAGTGGCTAGATCTCTCAAAAAGTGAAACCCTAGTTTCACAAAGTACCAGAAAACCATAAAACTAGAGTACTTGAAGTACCAGAAGTACCAGAAAACCAGAAGCACCAGTCCAGAAATCCACAGATCAAGTTTGAGGGGGTAAAAGATGGATTTTTGAAATTCTGACTGCACCAGCTAACTTGCCTCAGCTCAGCGCATCTATCCACTAGATCAGAATTTCAAAATTTGAAGTTTGAAAAATTAGGGTTTCCTCATAAAACCCTAAGTTGCAGTTGCAGTTGCAGTCTCAGAACCAGCTGCAGTTGTAGTACCAGTTGCAGTTGCAGCCATAGAACCAGTTGCAATCACCCTTGAAATTTTCTCAAGAGTTGGCAATGATTACCGCTGCTACTAGATGGAGCCACTACCTGCAAATGCTATTAGAGGTATGTACTTACATATGTTTAATGGTTAAACCCTAAAGAATATTTGCAGGAGAAGGGATCTCTTGCCATAGATCCATAAGGATCTCAAGATCCAACACACTCAAAAGAATGATGCAACCCAAGTGTGATTATTCTAATATACATCTATTTGTCATGACATTATCTTAATCAGTGTTGCATGCTGAAGCTATGATCAAATTATTAGAAGGATTGAAAGTTGATCATAGAGATTATCCTCTAACCTAACATTTTTTCAAGATAGAGTATTGTCTTAGTACAAAAGAAAGGTTGAAGAAAGAACTCGTCACTTGAGTGAAGGAGACCTGGAAGAAAAGAAAGCACTCATTCTTGAGGACAAGGCTCCAGGTTTGATTAATCAAGATTCAAAGGTACAAATGACAAGTTGATAACTATAGTTGAGACAACAATCTTTGTAAAGTATTATACTTGATAGCATGTGAGCATATAGAGGTAAATACTCTGCCTGATACAACTAACACCTTCTCTAGGAGAAACCTCGTGTGTTAGTTCCAGGTTGCCATGGAAGATTGCTTGGTCACAACACTATAAGAGTGTTGAACTCATTTTGTATTGTATTCCTTACCTTTAATCTTTGCTTCAGATAAATTATAAGTGATATCTCTAAAGGAGCTATTGTGATTATTGTTCATGCTAATGCTTTACATTATCAGAGGGATATTATTCTTGCTTGTTGTTTTTTTGACCTTGCTCCAGGTCACATGAGGAAGCTATAACGAAGGTTGTAGAAGGAAACATGCTAAATAAGAGATCATAAATGAAGCGATCGTCATTGGAAGAGAAGAAGGTGACTTGTATAAGCTAAAGGGTCACTCAGAAGCTGCCATGACCCACGCCATTGAAGAATCTTGGCAGTGAAGATTAGCTCACTTCAACTACAAGGTGCTACCATACATATGCAAAGCAGTCACAGGTTTACCATAACTCAAAGGTGACCATGAAGGCATATGCAATGGATGTGCACAAGGGAAGAACATCAAGAACCAATTTCTGAAGAGGGACAACAAGGAAAAAGGAGTCCTATAACTCATTCATTCAGATGTATGTGGCCCAATTCCATCATCCTCCATTAGTGGGTCAGATAATGGAGGAAAATATATCTCAAAAGAGTTTGTGAACTTCTGCAAAGATGTTGGGATCAATATACCCAACAAAACAGTGTAGCTGAACGAAAGAACAAAACCATACTGGAAGCTATGAAGACTATGATCCATGATCAAGATCTTCCTATGTGCTTATGGGCATAAGCAACAATGACAGATGTTTATGTGCATAACCGATTATCCCATAGCACACTTGGGCTCAAGACACCAGAATAGATGTTCAACGGAAAGAAGCCAGAGGTAAGACATCTCAAAATATTTTGCTATCCATTGTTTATTCATATACCTAAAGAAAAGAGAAACAAGCTGGACCCTTTAGGAAAGAAGGAAATATTTGTGGGGTCTCCAAGGCCTTCAAAATATACATACCAGGTCACCGCCACATTGAGATCAGCAAGGATGTGATCGTTGATGAAGAAGCAACACTTAAGAAATCAAGAAGATGCCATATTAAATAAGTATATGAAGAGGAACCCGTAATTCCCAGGATTGCAGAATCTGTGAGGGAAGTTCCCAGAGCTATAGAACCAGAGAGGGAATTCGTAACTTCCCCTGATGAGGAGACTCCTGAAGACCATGATATAACAGAAATTCAAGAACCTCCTCAAATGACCTTCTCCCATAAAATAAAGCCTGCTTAGGCAAGAGATCTCATTCAAGATGGAGAGAAGTATGGTGTTCCAGAAGGAACCTTGAGATAGGTGAAAATACCAAAGCCATTCTCCAGTTACACGGCTTTGATGTGTAATCTACTATATGAAAAGCCTAACTTCTTTGAAGAATCCATTCATAAGAAGGAATGGGCAGATTCCATGACAGAGGAATACCGATCCATAATAAATAATGATGTATGGGAAACAGTTCCCAGACCAAAAAGTAAGGATGTGGTATCATCAAAATGGATCTTCAAAATAAAACATGCTGCCGATGGAAGTATTGAGAAATATAAAGCAAGATTTGTTGCTCTTGGCTTTTCCCAGAAAGAAGGCATTGGCTATGAAGAGACATTTTGTTAAGTAGCCAGATACACTTCAATTAGAACCATCATAGCTCTTGCAACTAAGATGAAATGGAAGATGCACCAGATGGACGTGAAGACAACTTTCTTGAATGGTGTTATCGAAGAGGAAGTGTATATAGAGAAACCCCAAGGATTTGAGGTTGAAGACAGGAAGTCTCATGTCTGCAGATTGAAGAAAGCCTTATACGGATTGAAGCAAGCCCCTAGAGATTGGTATGGCCATATAGACAGTTTCTTGACGAGCTTAGGCTTTACCAAGAGTAAAGAAAACTCAAATCTCTACTTCAAAATTATGGATAATGAACCAATAATCTTACTACTATATGTGGATGACTTATTCTTAACTAGAGAAGAAAATATCATCACTGAATGTAAAAAGAGACTTGCCGCAGAATTTGAAATGAAATACCTTGGCCTAATGCATTACTTCTTAGGCCTTGAGGTATGGCAGAGTCTAGAAAGGATCTTCCTTAACCAAGGGAAGTACACAGTCGAAATACTGAAGAGATTCGACATGTTGGAATGCAAACCCATGAATACACCCATGGAAGTGAAGCTGAAGCTGCTGGTCGATACTTCGTCAGATTTGATTGATGTCACACTGTATAGACAGATTATTGGATCACTAATGTACTTGACGAACACCAGACTAGACATTTGTTTTGCAGTGAACACCTTGAGTCAGTTTCTGGTAGAGCCCAGACATGTTCACCTAGTGGCTGCAAAACATGTGATGAGGTACCTTAAAGGTACAATAGATTATGTTCTTAGCTATGATGGAGATCATAACTTTACATTGAGTGGATAAACTGATGCATATTGGGCAAGAAACGTTGCTGGCGGAAAAAACACTTTCGGATGCTGTTTTAGTTTGGGATCAACCATGATCTCATGGCAGAGTAGGAAGAAATCTAGTATTTCTCTCAGCACAGCGGAAGCAGAGTACATTGCCGCATGTTCTACTAGCTGTGAAGCTATATAGGTTCGAAATTTGCTGACCGATTTATTTGACCTAGAAATGGAAGCAACCACGATCCTATGTGACAACCAGAGCTGCATAAAGATGACAGAGAATCCTGTATTCCATGATAGGTCGAAGCACATAGGGATTCTCTATCATTACATCTATGACATGGTGCAGAGAGGAGCCTTGAAACTCCTATATGTTAGCATGGATGAACAGGTTGCTGATGTGTTGACCAAACCTCTATCTCGTGTAAAGTTTGAAACACTTTTGAGATAAGCTTGGTATAGTCCGAAAGGACCCTCCCTGAAAGGGGGATTATGTGATTCCTTGCTTCTGACCTAGTTGTTAGACGTAAAGCAAGATGATTCCTTGCTTCTGACCTCGCTGTTAGACATAAACCAAGATGATGTGTGATTCCTTGCTTCAGACCTCGCTGTTAGACATAAAGCAAGATGATTCCTTTCTTCTGACCTCACTGTTAGATGTAAAGAAAGATGATGTGTGATTCCTTGCTTCTGACCTCACTATTAGACGTAAAGCAAGATGATTCCTTGCTTCTGACCTCGCTATTAGACGTAAAGCAAGATGATGTGTGATTCCTTGCTTCTAACCTCGCTGTTAGACATAAAGCAGGATGATTCCTTGCTTCTAACCTCGTTGTTAGATGTAAAGCAAGATGATGATGTGTTCCTTGCTTCTGACCTAGTTGTTAGACATAAAGCAAGATGATTCCTTACTTTTGAACTTGTTGTTAGATGTAAAGCAAGATGATGATGTGTTCCTTGCTTCTAACCTAGTTGTTAGACGCAAAGCAAGATGATTCCTTGCTTCTGACCTTGTTGTTAGACGTAAAGCAAGATGATGATGTGTTCCTTGCTTCTGACCTAGTTGTTAGATGTAAAGCAAGATGATTCCTTTATTCTGACCCAGTTGTTAGACGTAAAGAAAGATGATGCATACCTTGCTTCTGACCTAGTTGTTAGACATAAAGCAAGATGTGATTGACACTGAGCTACCAGCTTATTAGCTATGACATTGAGCCAGTGTAGTACTGTGATGTGACAGCCTAGTGCTGTGATGAGGTATCATTTTTACTGATACATATTGATGCAAATGATGATGGAATTCTTTCAAGAATGACGATGCTGCTGATGAAGAAAAACTTCCAATGACTCGTAGATATGCCAACCAATGTTCCAAGATGATATTGACGATACTGTCCTCCTGATTCCACTAATGATGCATACCTCTCTTGCCTGATGCTGTTGACGAATACCCTTCTTATTAAGGGGGAGTGTTGAAATAATGTAATTGCAAAGCGTATTCTTATTATTATTGTTATATTATTCATAGGATCAATCCCAATTGTGGATTGATCATGTCGGTTATTGCATTAGGACCAAATCCCCTTTTGCGGATTGGTCAACATACAATTGTAATAGGAAAAATAAGAAGTCGGCCCCAACAGTTATTATTGAGACCCAGAAATATAATAAAGGTGGGTTTACCCACCCAGAGTGAGAAGTCGGCCCTGCCAGTGAAGACACTTCACACGAGCCAAACTTATATATAGAGAGAGGCTAGCGCCTCACTTTGACACACAACACACTTTCTCATTTCTAAGAGGCAAGTTGCGACTTACCAGTTGGAGAGAGGGAGAAGAGTGGCACATCTTTTGGAGAGGAATTTCTGTATTGGTTTGAGTTATCTCTTGACATTGTATTGGCAATTTATGATAAGGAAATTTTTGCTGGGTTTTCTTCCCCTAAAGGGTTTCCCATGATAAATGTTGTGTCTCTTGTGAATGTGTATTTCTCAGTGATATTGTTATTATGTTGCTCTTATCTATTGAAATGCAAAGAACTATAATAATGGCATAAAACATTAAAATCAAGCACCTGTGCTCATCATCCCTGACTATTCTAAGGAATTTCAGATATTCTCTTTGGCCTCATCTAATACATTGGCTGATGTTTTGGTACAGAAAAATACAGAGGGGTTAGAGAATCCTATTTTCTCTTTTAGCAGAGCATTGAGGGATGCAGAAATGAGATATGATATCATAGAGAAGCAGGCATATGCTTTGGTAAAATACCTCAAGGATTTTAGAATATATGTTCTGCATTCAAAAAATCGTTGCATATGTTCCCTTAGTCTTAGTAAAGAGATATTGATCCAGTTTGATATAGATGGGAAGAGAAGAAAATGGATTGCTAAAATTCTAGAATTTGACCTTGAAATAAAGCCCACTAAAGTGGTGAAAGGCCAAGGTTTGGCCAGGTTGTTGGCTGAATCAAATTGCAAGGCTTTGGGGGTTAATTTCATGAACATAAACTTAGAAAATCAGCAAGCTAAGATTGTTGATAAAGACTCTCATGTTAGCCTGAACTTGGTAGAATGCACCTGGTATAAAGACATCATATATTTTCTGCAAAAATTGCGGCCTCTTGATGGTTTAGATAAGAACAAAGTTGCAGCCTCCTATTGGAGGGATCCTCTATGAGTTCTATTAATATGTCTAGATCCATAGGAGGCCCAAAGAATGATAACTGATTTTCATGACAACTTATGTGGGGGACATCATTTCTGGAGGACCACAACTTATAAGATCCTCAGAGCTGGGTATTTCTAGCCCAACTTTTTTACTGATGTTTCCGCAAATATTAGAGCTCGTGTTAAATGCCAAAATTTTTCTGGAAAACAACAACTCAAATATTTTCCTTTGAAACTTGTAGTGGTTTCTGCACCTTTCCAACAGTGGGGTCTTGACTTCATTGGGGAAATCCACCCAGCCTAAAGTGGTCAACAAAGGTGGATTTTGACTACCACTGATTATTTCACCAAATGGATAGAATCCATACCTACAAGGAGTGCCTCCCACAAGGTAATCATTAGCTTCCTTGAAGATATCATGGCCAGATTTGGTTGTCCGAGAAGGATTGTTACTAACAATGCTTCCTCCTTCAAAGATGAACCATTAATCAAGTTCTGTGAACTGTATGGGATTTCATTAATCCATTCTACTCCTTACTACCCCCAAGGAAATGGTTTAGCATAGTCCTCTAACAAGAACCTCATAAAGATCATTGAGATCTTGTTAGAAGACAATAAGAAAGCATAGGACTCAAGTGGAAATTTGCATTATGGTTTGACAAAGTTACAACAAAGAGGTCACTGAGTGTTTCCCCTTTTTAGCTTGTATATGGGGTTGAGGCTATTTTTCCTACTTAGCTTGACTTTCCTGTGGAAAAATTCCTCCAGGACTACCAAGGAGAACCTGATGATATGGTCAGGAGGATATAGCAGTTGGTAGAAGTACAATAGGCTAGGGAGAAGCTACTTGATAAAGCTCAAGACCATCAATAGAAAATAAAACGAGCCTTTGACAAGAGGGTAAGCAAGGAAGAATTTCAGCTGGGGGATCTGGTGCTCAAGTGGGATGCCCCCAAGAAAGAAAAAGGAAAACATGGTAAATTCAAAGCCTTATGGATTGGTCCTTTCAATATTTATGAGGTATTTTCAAATAACACGTATAATTTGCAGAGCTTGGAGGATTCCAAATTTTTTGGTGGCCCTGTCAATGGGCACTTTATGAAAAAATATTTTTCTTAAGCCATGTTTGGCTTTCCACCATTGTAATTACCACTTCCCTTTTGTTTTCTTTTTGAATAAGAGACTCCATGACCCAAAGGCTAAGGAAATGGAACTGCGTGTTCTTGGAAGCTCGCAGGGAGCATGCCATCCCCTATGGAGCCAATGTTATCACATGAAATTGTCCAGAGTCACAGGTGACAACTATGAGCACAGGCGGGAGGGAAAGTCTAGTTTGCAGTGGTAGATATCCCATGTGCAGTTCAATTTAGCACTATCTCCAAGCACAAATTGGAGGGATTCCATAGTTAGTAGGTGTATAAATTTTAGTGGGGGCGCCAAAATAGTAGGCGCGCCTAGATCGTGATTGAATCAAAGAACACCAATCATTTTGGTGCCATAAGCTGCATGGGTGTTAAAATCCAAAGGAGGGACGAAATCCAAACGACGGTATTACATGGAGGCTATGTGGCGGAATATGGTGCATTTCGAGCCTGAATGTGGTGTGGGTACAAACCGCTTTCGATGACCCTAAAATCATGTGCGTATATAATGTTGTATCCAAAAAAGAAAGGTGGCCTCCCGCTAGTTGCCCAGCCGCGCTCGAATCCTGAGAAGGATTCAGTAAATGAAAGAGTACCGGTAGTTGAAACCTCAACTCAGTCCATAAATAGGAAGTTTGGAAGCTATGGCTGAGGAGACAGAACTGTCAGCCCAAGGTACCATGATGGAAGGTTTCTTCTTGTAGGTCCATACTGATCTGAGCTTGCGTCTAACAGGAGGAAACACACATAGTCTGATAGAAGGATGCCCAGATGAAAAGACTTGGATGGGATGGCCATATGACTCTCTTAGTAGTTGTTCACTGATCTGAGTATAAATAGATCAGTTCAAGATTTTGTTATGGTCATCGAATGGTTGAGCAAAGCTCCCTATTTTGTAATATTTTGATACCAGAGTTGTTCTCTGGATATGTATGAAACCTGAGACTTTCCCATTAATAGAAGTCAGCTTCTTTCATCATCTTATTTAATCTGTGCCGAAACACTCATGCATGGAGGATCTAGACGAGGGTTGTAGTTGTATTGTAATGTAGGTTTGATTATAATGTTGTTGTGACCTGTTTCAATATTTTATGTGTTTCCTTGTGTCCTCTTATGCTGAAATGCTCGTGCATGGAAGATCCAGATGAGTTGTTGTAGTCACATAGTAATGGAGGTTTGATTATTATGCTGCTGTGATATATTTCAATGTCTGAAACTTGAGTTCAAGAGTGCTCTTGTGCCTGAGTTTTTCTTCACCAAGCTGCTTGAATGCCAGATGCTTATGGCAAACTTGTCCACCTTTCTCACTAAGTCTTCCTTCTGCACACCTTTAACCTTAAATCGCTAACTGAATTTAATGAGAACGCCATTTGCTTATGCATTGCTTGTTCAGTTTCTATGTTAAGACATTCTTGTATTGAGCTTTTTCCATTTGACCTCCATTCATAAAACTACCTCCACAAAACATTATGATGGGTACTGGGCTTATCCTCTTGCAATATGAGGGTGACTCTTAGTGCTAACATAAAGGAAAGGTATGGAATGACATGAAAAGGAAATGGATGGAAAGGAAAGGCATGGCATGGAAAGGCAAGGCAAGGCAAGGCATGACAAGGCATGGCATGGCAAGGCAAGGCATGGCAATGAAAGGCATGGAATGAAAATTCAAGGAAATGCAAGGAATTGCATGTTACATCATGGAAAGGGAAGTCATGGCATGACAAGGAAAGGAATGAAAAGGAATGACATGAAAAGGCAAGGAAAGACATAGTATGGAAATGCAAGGCAATACAAGGTATGTCATGGCATGGTAAGTCAAGTAAAGGCAAGGCATGTCATGGCATGGCATGACAAGGCAAAGCATGAAATGACAAGGAAAGCCATGTCATGGAAAGATAAGGTTATGTAAGTCAAGGAGTGGAAAGACAAAAAAAGACAAGGTATGGCATGGTAAGGCAAGGCATGGCATGAAAAGGCAAGGCAAGGCAAGTTGAGGCAAGGAAAGGCAAGGTAAGGCAAGGAAAGGAAACACACGGCATGGCATGAAATTACATGAAAATGCAAAGCATGAAATGGAAAGGAAAGGAATGGAATGAAAAGGAAAGAAAAGGCATGGCATGGCATGGTATGGAAAGGCAAGTCAAGGCATGACATGGAAAGGAAAGGCTTGGCATGGCAAGGCAAGGCATGTCATGGCAGGGAAAGCCATCACATAGCAAGGAAAGCCATCGCATGACATGGATTTTCAAGGAAAGGAAAGGGAAGACAAAGGAAGGAAAGGAAAGGAAAGGTAAGGCAAGACAAGGAAATGAAAGGTAAGGCAAGATAGGGAAAGGCAAGGGAAGGCTAAACATAGTTCCCTAATAACAAGAAAGAACCACAAAATACAAGAATACCATAAAAACCCTAAAATGAAACCAAAATTTCAATCATTCATAAATATGAAATATTTTTTCAATTATTCCTTTTACATACCTATGGTCATTCAAGTAGACCATCGAGATTACTTCTAATATTGATGGTATCCATTAACTTCTCATGCTCATAGTAAGGAAATAAGTATCGTACCTTTGATGAGTTCTTACTTGGAATTGTTTGTAGTTGGAGGTTTATACCAACAACCATGTTTGTAAAGTGGTATACAACTTCACCTGGTCTATAATATTGAAATAAATAACCACTTTTATTCCGTTTTCTTTCATCCCATGTCAGATATTCTCCTTTAATAAACATCGATCCAATCAGAAATTCAATGCCTCCAAAGTCTTTTACTAATCGCATGAGGGTCTTATTTCCCTCTAAGAAATGTTCTAGACAATAATCAATGCCCCATTCATTACCTCTTGGGGAAACCACTGCATATATGTGCCCTGCAAAAAATGGAGTGCCAACACGTGAGTCCACTAAATGATTAAAGCATAAAACATTGATGCTAGTTATTCTAAATTTAATAGAAGGTTTCACTAAACGTAGAAGTACAAGATTTGAGACATGATCAAAACATGATAAAATACTTGATTGGTCCTCGTAAAAATGGGATAATTCCATAGTTATGCATTGACCAATGGGGAGTGATACACGATTCCATCTATCAAACCAGTCCATTGATTCACAATCATCCCATTTATTACTACTACATGGATCACCGAATAAAGAGAGTTTTTTCGCCCATATTTCAACTATTTCATTGTTTGATGTTCGAACTGAACGAAATCCACGAGTGCCCTGGATTATTTTGCATTCATAAAAATTGGATCTATCTACATCGACCACCTCCCAAATATAGACACACACACAAACACACACATGTCCTTTCCTATGTGATAAGTCTTCAGGGGTTCTTGTTCCCTCTTCCATTACTAAAGAACACCATTCAACAATGGATTTCACATCTCGAATGAGGGAAGTAGTTGCGAACTTCATTTCTTTCCTGCATAATTCTCTTTTTATGCACGCACCTACTTCATCATGCTCCCCTTTCCTGTTCCAAAACTTGAAATAGTTCGAACTGTGTGGTACCTTGAGTTTTTTGTGCAATATACACAACCATTGAAATACACGAGCATTTTTGAACTAGCCTACATAACCATATGACCAAATCCAATGTTGATCCATTTGTATGTTCTTCTCCTTAAGGTGATTGTAAAACAATTTAAAGCAATGTTGTATGTAGGCTAAGTCATGGCATCGATCATCGCTTATGTAGAAGTGATACTCCTTCAATATAATTATTTTTTCTTCGTTACTATCCAACCCATGCATGTATGTGATATGGATGATTATGTTGACCTACTCTGAGTGATAATATTGGATTTGAATCTCATTTTTTGTTTGAAGGGTGAAGTTCTCAACAAAATGAACCACTGATAGGACAATACCAACTATAAATGTATCTCTACATATTCTAAAATGCTCATCCTACCATCAAGCCACATGGACATGCTGAACATATTTTCATGTCTTTTCGATGAAGTCCTTCATGAAGTCACATACTTGTACCTAGGAAGTCACCAATTGTATATTTTTTATTTCCTTCCCTCCATCAATACCATATATGACATATTTAAAGCTTTGCAAGGCAACCTCCTTCCTCCCAAATTCACACTCATTGCTTACATGGATGCATTTGCTCAGTAATGCCATTCCACTACACCTAGGGCATGTCCCATCTAAGCAATATTTTTGATAAAATGTACAAACCTCTGGCCTTGTATACAAGATGCTATGAATAAAGTCTCTAGATGACAATGGTGATAATATAATTGAGAATTCTTTGAAAAGGGCGCTATGAAATACACGAAAAATATATATATGTTTCATAATAATAACCATACTCAATGTGATATATAAAACAACATGTGTTTATTCAAACATACCAAGGCTTGCATTTATGGAAAGATATTTGGCACAAGTTTTGTGCACTATGTACTATCCAGAATCTCTCATACAATTATGTCTGTGTAATGTCAAGAAATTGTTTAATATGGGGTTCACAGTTCCTATATCCCCTTCTAAAATTTAGTACATATTTTTGGTTCTGAAATCACCCTTTGTCAACAACAGGGGTTACCCCTGGTAAGAATTCCCAATTAGACCTCTCATCATTTAGAATAGGGAACCCATTTGAATTATGGCCCGACATTCATTGTTGGTTTTGGTTTTACTGGTTGCAGCCCGGTCCACCGATGAAGGTGAATGATAGATGGTTATGCAAATGGAAGATGTAGATGAAGACTATGTAAATGCATAAATCTAATCTACTTCTCAATGTATCCTAGCCTATCCAGGAGCATAAATGAAACTAAATCTACCAATAGCTTCACCCAAATAGTTGTAATGAAGAAAAAAAGTTAGATAACACATACAATTGAATATGTAACCATAATTGTCTAAGTCACTATATCACATACATTGACAACTCATATGCTCAGGACATGAGAAATAATGAAGAATAACAAAATTGCAAGAAAACATATATTGCATTAGAATAATCCATAAGAAAACATGCTCTTACAACCCATGCGAACAACAAACATTCTGCTTGAAATAGTTCATAGCAAAACAAAAACACATGTGAGTTATTCTCTCTATGAAAAGTTGGCCCTAAGGGATTCTCAATATTAACAGTTTCAACAATGATACATCAAATCTCCATGGAACACTCAATTTTAGTTGACATTGTCTTCCCAAACTAGTTTAGAAATGTACAATGTTTGAAGAGAAAAATCCCCTCTTTGGGTATAATTTTCAGTATTTATTGGGGTTCAACATGACTCTTGAACTTTCTCCTACCCCCGTGACCTTTCATTTCCCAGCTTTTGTCTTTATCTCCTTTATAACGATGAGAGGGAAATTCAACAATTAGAATTCAAATTTGTATTCTAGTGTTGTTGTGCCATCATAGATTTTGGTTGTAGTGCATCTCATCTACTGTAATGACTAGCTCGAACATTGGGGAATATGATTGTTCAATTTTGGCGGTTGATCATTGTGGGATTTAGCTATCCTCTTTGACCAATTGAATTAGATTCACTTTTCCGCTCCTTTTCCACTACTACAATTTTTATTATTTCTTATTTTTCATCCTTGGTTGTAAAACACATCATGAGGATGCTAAGTACGACCTCCCCTTGACATTGGTACCTCTTATTGACACTATTGGAGGAAAATTTTAAACATTCTTAACTTGCTCATACGAAGTCGGATTGGAGTACCATATTTTGCGATGTGAATAAATTGGAGTGGTGCTTCCGATGATCCAACTAATTGTGCTATACAAACATCTCATTTGTGTAATGATTGATGTGGCCAGTTTAGGTGAGAAGCCTTAGGCAATTTTCTTTGTCACTTCAGGGTATCAAATTTTGATTCCATGAGTTGCATTAGAATCAAAATGGTGGAAATCATCTGATTATCTTGCTAGGGATGAACTTGCATGCAGATTTTGACCTTTTAAGAAATGACTTTTAACCTATTACCCCAAAACTAAAACCCCTTTTTTCACATACAAGCATGGGAAGGACCTACTAACCTTTTTACTGATGTTCGGTGTAGATCCACCATTGCGCTTTGTCCGCTTGCTTGAGATACTCCTTCCAAAAACAATCCTGCAATCAAGACAAAACACTATGCATGCATGCTATTTTTCTACTTGAGGGTTAAAGATTAAGCATAAATCAAATAACTCATATGTAACTCATGCATTTGGGACGGGAAAAGTATTCTTTTATTAATCTCAAGATGAATCACTTACAATAATGATAGAGACCGACCACCACTCCTTGATCCTGATCCTGGGCTCTTCCTCTTCTTTGTCCTCCAACTGCTTTGCTTTAATTCTCCTTAAGCTTGAGGAAAGGCTAAAGGATTGGGACAAATGGATTCGGCAATTGGGAAGAGTTTCTTTGCTATGATTTTTCCTCCTCCAAATAGTACCCCTACCCCTTCTTTTATAGGCTAGAAGGAGCTAGGGTTTTGGACGAACTCTCAGCCATGCATGGCTGGGAGTTCCAGTTAACTGACCCAAAGCTTTTTGTCCCGTCGAAAACTTTCCTATTTTTGAGCTTTGTTAGGTAAACGCGGGTTGTAGAAGGCTTGCTAGCATTCATCTGCGTGCTATATAAGGCCTGCCATCGTTCACCCACGTGCAGTAGTGAGTTAGGGCGCGTTTCACTTGATTTAAGAGGATTTTTAAGAGTTTCCTCAGCAGATATTTTGGCAATGAAGGGCAATGAGTTGGCTTGATGCCAGGTAAGAATGTATGGTGCAAATTAGGGTTATAAAAGATGCGCCCTAATGTGTGAGGTCAGAAGAGCATCTGATGGCCGAAATACATTACCAATTCTTTACCAATCTGTACTGATATGATGAATGAGTGAGCCCAGGAATCAGGAATCAAGAGGTGCCATCTGCAAAAATATCAAATGTCTCACCGAGGCGGGCATACCCATGCTCGGGATAAAATAGAACCATGGCTACCAATCAAATACACTGTAGATCCATGTCAAATAACTATAAAGAGTAGCCGCGAACAATACACAATGGAGCTACATCTCGAAATCAGAAA
>ML781066.1:146603-164143 GCA_009831015.1 Picea engelmannii
TACGACTGCACTACCCAGAGGTCTTCGACGGCTCGTCGGTTATGGACTTGATAATCTTGATGATCGGACTGAAGGCTTCAGTGATTTCGAACAAAGACTTGATTGGACGTTCAGGATGATCGGGTATGCGGACAAGAGACATATTGCAGAGGGGCCGACTCAGGCTCAGTAACAAACTTCCCTTGGATAATAGCACAACAAGTGATAAGACTCAAGTAGCATATCTTGTTCATCATAAGTCTACGAAGCAGGAGGCAACGCAAACTCTCCATATGTTTGGAAGAGTAACCAAACAGTGGAGGACACAACTCTATATATCGAGCAAAGCTTCTTAAGGTTGTACTACATCCCATAGTCTGATGAATCAAACGGATAGATGTGCTTTATCCAAGGGCGACTCATGATGCTGCCAATAAAGAAAATAGTTTTCCCATCCTCTTTTTGGGGTATATTTGATTTTTTTTTTTGTTCTTTTTTATGATTTTGAAAAAGAATAAAGGAATATTACGTTACAATGGAGGAACGAGCACAACAAAAATACAAGCTCAAGGCGCAAGGACAAGACTGATGTTCTAGGAAATGATACTCGGGGAAACATCCTTCAGTGGCCAAAGGTGTTAAGACGCAAAGGCAAACTGTTACTAGGCTGAAAGGTAAAGGATGCAAATGCGGTTGATAGAACACACAATGGTAACGTCCTTCGATGTAAGTTTAACGAGGCCAAAGAAGGGAAGCTCGGTAATTTTTCATATTTAGAGAGTCTGAAAAAACATAAAAGGAAACTCCATTGGGGTACCTTTTTCGTCAATAGTCTAGTCGGTTCGAAAAAGGGATAAACTAGCACCGATTAGACGTCAATTCAAAACCATTTTAACGAGTGTGACAATGAGAAGATCACTCGGCTATTTTTTCAATTTTAAGGAGTCTGAAAAAAGCTTAACTATGGACTCCGTCAGTAATATTCTTCTGGACCATTTTAACGAGTGTGAAAGAATAAGGTCACTCGACGATCTTTTCAATTTTAGGGAGTCTGAAAAGAGCTTAACTATGGACTCCGGGGGGTTTCTTTTTCGTAAATTTAGTCCCTCGGGCCCGAAAAAGGAATAAAATTATACCTGAGGATACTCTTCTAAAGAATGGACATTCAATAGAGTATTCCTTTGTTCGTATAGTTAACCATCCGGATCGAAAAAGGGGTAAACTACCGTCGGACAGACGTGACTTCAAATTTTAGTTTAATGAGCGTGAAAGGTCACAAGATCGCTCGACGATCTTTTCATGTTTAAAGGGTCTGAAAAGAGCTTAAAAGGAGACCCGTTATGTTTTGGGAGTCCGGAGGGTAAGACAAAGAGTGAAAAAGACCCATGCAAATGAGGCTCGAACTCATATTCAGAAAAGACTATATGGACTCCCGAGCCTACTATGTTGTTAGAAACGGCATGGACACCATAATGCAACCAGGAACTACCTAGGGCATCCATGTTTTGGTAAGCTCTACCATCAAGTTGCGACACTTCTAGAGAAGATATGATGGTTCTGTGTCACAACCGGATGGGATCGATCCTATATCATAAGAACAAAAGGCAACGAGATGCAACAGTTGGGATGAAATCCTACCCTATATGCTCAAGTTGAATTTTGAATAAAAAAAAAAATAATAATTTTATGGACTGTCCACATTTTTTTTTTTTTGCGAAACTCAATGAAAATTGTCCCAATACCTGATCAAATCCCTCCCATATAACTCTTGAACCACTCAAAATGGTTTTTGGTATAAATAAACTAATAAAGGGGCCCAAAAAAGTGACAAAAAGAGGCCAAAAAGTCTATAAATAGAAGTTGACAGCTCATTATCACCATTGCTAATTTGGAAATTGACTCTGGAGCCAAAATACCCCCTTTGCCAAAGATCGTGATTCTGGGAGCTACAGTGGTGAAACGGACTTCTGCTTGGACCAAGTAAGTACAAACTCCCTTGTCTTGCATTTCAATACTTCAATTGTTGTTTGTATTTGAGTTTGGGGGTGGGCGTTGACCTCAAAGAGGTCAGCCCTAGCCAAACACGGGCTGTCCAGGGACAGCCTGCGGGTACCCGCACGCAGAGCCAAAGCTGGACGCAGGTACCTGTGACTGTCACCTCGACAGCCCGCGGGTGCCCCCGACGTGATGGAAAAGTTGATTGAACCAAGAATTAACTCCTCCCTTTTTTCCTTGTGGTTTTTGCAGGATGTATGTTCATTGGAGGGAGAGGGAGCACGAGGCCACTAATGAGTTAGATGCTACAGATCCGAACGTTATGGCCGTGTTGACGCAGTGTGGTTTACTAAAATTCTTTTTGTGTCCATATATGCACGCGCAACCAAGGCTGCTGAACACCTTGGTTGACTATTGGCACCCTGATGCAGAGGTATTCATGATAGAGGGGCAATCCTTGGTGCCCACCACCAAGGATATCTATTTTTTAACGGGCCTCTCGAGGAGAGGGGAACCCGTCAACTTTCATACTTTTCCTGCGGGGCCAAGCAAAGTCTCGGAATTGATAGAGGAGTACTGTGAGGCTGGGACCGATCAAAGATCTTCCTCGGTACCCGTGAGTAGGATTACTAGCCTTGCCCTCTAGACCATTTTATCGCTCATTGGGTGGATTACCGGCTCTGCAGCCGTGCATCAGGCTTCGCATGCACAGATGAACTGTGCAATCCAGTGCATGAATGCACACATTTTTGATTGGAGTACCACACTACTAGAAAGCATGACAGGTCAGTTGACAGCTTGGAGACAGCGGACACACAAGAACTTCGGGTTTGGGACCATCCTGTGTTCGTTTTTCTTTGAGAGAGTTCTAATTTTAGTCCTCGGTTGACAGTACGAGGACATCTGGCTACTTTCCCCGCAACGTGTAGATGGGCAGCGTTGATGCCGCGACAGGGTGGTGGAAGTACCATAGAGGCCTTCAATGACGAATTTTTTTCCTGGCTGTCACGACAGATCCCAGCGATTGAGGATTACCCATATGCGGGGATTGATTTCCCCATAAATCCAGCGATACCAGTGCCTCCTAGTGAGGAGCGAGGGGAGATGGGTAAGTCTCCACCTACATAGTTTTTTTGTTTGCATATGTAATTTTTATGTCTTTTTGATATATATATCATGTTTTTGTATACCAGAGTTTTTGATGGGTGAACGTTCATTGCATGCAGATGTGGGACCCGTGTGACCTACCGACTATGCACGGAACATGCGTCGCCCACGGCCAGAAGCCGCAGCTGCCGCCGCTAGAGGAGCAGCAGTAGCTAGGAACCTCCCATCAGGAGAGGCCGAGAGAGTCCTGAGACGGATTGAGCGGAACTTTACTTCTCTTACTCGCACATTTCCCATTGCAGAGATAGAGGACTTGCCGCCCTCCATGCAGAATTATATTGTGGGGGTACCTCGGACATGGGTCCGATTGTTTAGGAGTTTAGGCCAGGCTGTACATGATTATAATAGGGCCCATAGGCCCTGAACAGACTTCAGACTTTTAGGTGCCTCGAGCACCGATATGTATATATATTTTGAGGGCATAAGCCCCAGTGACTCGTTATTGTTCCCACTTTTTGAGGCAATTGTACCCATCTATGTACTCTAAGGATTTTATGATGTTTATATATGGTTTTTATTTCTTTTTCGTGTCTTATGGATTATGTGTACAAAAATGTTTTTACATGTGTGTGTTCATGATCTTTTTATGTGTGGGCGAGATGCCAATCTAAAATGTGATTAGCTAGAGTATCTGTGATTTGATTTAATCTCCTAGGAACATGAAAATATGTAATATAATCAAAGCTGCGTTCCAAGAGACATACCCTAAGGAATCATCGGTGTAAAGTTGGATCATGAACTTGGTATATTCTGTTTAGCTGTGACACAACCAGTTGAGCGTCTAGATAGACCCGGAGATGAGAGATGCCCAATGACAATGCGTCACGAAGAAACTCAATAACTGCGCTATACTCGACAACATTATTCATGGTGTCACCTAAGCATATACCTCCAGAAGATAACAACTGACCCTGTGGTGTAAAGATTACCCAGGCTGCGGAAGCAAGCCTCCGCGTGTGTCGACTAGCACCGTCCGCATACCCAATGAACACCTCAGACTCACTTGACATCTACCATATTGATGAAAGATAACATCAATGACACGTCCATAACACGTTTTTCAAAAGAAACGTAAAAAACGTAATAGTACAAAGACGATACATATGTTACAAAAAGTTACCCACAATGACCTTTCTATGAGTAATACTTCTTGAGGTAGAGCCCATTTCTAGGCTCCGCCAAAGCATTCCCTTCAAAATTGACCAAACAATAAGCGCCCTTCTTTAAAACCTCCTTAATAATGAAAGGTCTGAACCACATGGGTTTAAACTTTCTTGCCCCCAGGGGGTCCTTATCTTGATCATAGACCAGGACAAGGTCGCCCTCAGAAAAAATCCGAGGACGAATGGACCTATCATATTGACACTTGACCTTGTGTTTATGAGCCTCATTGGCCAGAGCCGCATCGCGACACTGCTCATCAAGTTGCTCAAGGTGTACTAACCGCTCTTCAAGTGGAGAAGTGTCTGGCAATAACTGTACTGCCAATTTCAAAGATGGTATTTGACATTCGATGGGCAAGACTGCCTCCAGCCCGTAAACGAGTTGGAAAGGTGAGAAACCAGTTGCAGTCTTAACTGATGTTCGGTAAGCTCATAATGCCGAGTATAACATCAAATGCCAGTTTGACTTGGCTGAGTTGATAGTTCGCTGTAGAATCGTCTTAAGAATTTTGTTTACAGCTTCCACCTGCCCATTGGCTTGGGGATAGTAAGGTGATGAATGTTCTTGCCGTAACCTAAGCTTTGATGTTAACTCGGACATCATTTGATTCTGAAAGTGACTGCCATGGTCAGTGACAATCTCTCTCGGGATTCCGAAACGTGCTATAATCTGGTTAAATAAGAAGAGAGTTTTTGTCTCTCCATCATCTTTAAACGTTGGCATAGCTTCGACCCATTTAGTGAAGTAGTCGACGGCTACGATGATGTAGCGGTGCCCCCTTGCTGATGGGGGGTTGCATGTAGTGTAATCAATCCCCCACTTGGTGAAGGGACCAACTGTGATGACAGGAAACATAGAAGCTGGATGTGCCCTCATCTTCCGCGAGAAGATTTGGCACAGATGGCACTTCTTGACCGACTCGATACAATCTTTGATAAGTGTGGGCCAGAATTATTCTGCTCGTAAAATCTTTTGGGCTGTTGCCAACCCAGATAAGTGACCGCCAAAATCTCCTGTATGACAGTCATCGAGCACTATGACCGCTTCCTCATGAGTGAGACATCGACGCAAGATGCAATCTACACCTCTCCGATACAACGTATCATCGAGTATGAGATAGTTCTTAGCCTGATGGCATATCCACCGACACTCATCATGAGAAGCAGAGGTGGGGCACTTCAAATTCTGGAGATAGATCAGTATATCTCTGTACCAGGGGTCTGAAGATTCAATCAAAAACATATCCCCCCGGATAGGTGATTCCTCAGGCACAACGTCACCTGACTCAACCGGAAGCTCTGAAATAAGTTTTGCGAAGACCATCGACTTCTTGGACTTTGTTGAAACGAAGTCTAAGTCAAATTATTGGAGGATGACCATCCATCTACTGATTTTTCCACCGATAACGCATCATGTCAACATATACTGGAATGGATTCACGACAACAACGACGGTGGTCTTATGAAACAGAACATAGTGACAGAACCGTTGAACAACATGACCTACTGCCAACGCAAGTTTTTAGAGATGGGAATAATTAAGTTTCGGTCCTACGAGGCCTCGGCTCAGGTAATAGATCACGTATTCATAAAAAAAATCATCTTCCTGAACTAAAACCATGCCTATGGTTGACTCTGCGGCAACCAGATATAATAGGAAATCCATGTTATAATTAGGTGGTCATAGCAGAGGTGCGGTTGTGAGGGCATGTTTTAATGCATTGAAAGAGCGTTGAGCGGCTTCGTCCCAGAAAAAGGGAACATCTTTCTTAAGTAAACGCATAAAGCCCTTAGTAATTTTGGCATAGTTGGCGATGAAGCGTCGTAAGAAGTTTGCCTTGCCTTGAAGACTCTAAAGTTGTAAGATTGTGCGTGGTGGGGGCAAATGGACTATTGCCTCCACCTTAAGAGGATCCACCATGATCCCTGTGGTTGATACAATGAAACCTAACAGACGTCTTGACGTGACGCAAAAGATGCACTTGTTAGGATTCAAGCGAATCCTGAAGTAGCGACAACGTTCGAAGATTAGTCGGAGGTGCATAGGATGATCCTTTCGCTTGCGAGAGCGTGATGCTAAATCATCAAGATAGGCCTTGACTATATGTTTGAGTTCATGAAACGCAAAAGACATGGCCCACTGGAACGTGGCTCCAGCATTCTTGAGACCAAAAGGAATTTTACGATAGGCGAACGTACCCCACAGACAAATGAATGCCATTTTGTGCTGGTCCTCAGGTTTGATTTGGATTTGATTATAGCTTGAAAAACCATCCATGAATGAAAAGGATTCACAACCGGCACATTCATCAATGATCTGGTCGATGAATGGGGTTGGATAATTATCTTTCGGACATGCCTTGTTCAAATCACATAAATCGGTACATACGCGAATCGTGCCTTGTTTTTTATCGACCGGCACGGGGTTTGACACCCATTGAGTCAAATGTATAGGGTAAATGAACCCTGCCTTAAGAAATTTCTCAACCTCAGCCTTGATGGATGTTGCTTTCCTAGGATTAACTGGACGAAGTTTTTGTCAAACAGGCTTAGCATCAGGATACATTGTGATTTCATGTTCAACAATCTTTGGATTGATGCCTGGCATTTCCTCGTAAGACCAGGCAAAAACGTCGCAGAATTCTTTGAAAAGATCTGTGTAAATATGAATCTCTTCGGGGGAGCAATCCGCTCCGACGAAGACATTCTCCATGACGCCAGGGTTTCGGGAGATATTAATAGGTATAGTGTCAGCGATAGTCTCCATATTCCCCTCAGCATAAATTTCCTATGTAGCTAAGAGGTTAATAAGACACGGCTGATCTCCCATCATGGTGGTAGTGAATTCTCCTGCTTCGATTCGGTGTAACTCTGGGAGGAAATATGATCTATGATGAAGATCGTCCCAAGGTTTGTTTGGAATTATCATTGCTTCGATTACAGCTTCGTCAGAAGGCAAGACTAAGTCTAACGAATCGGTGGTAGCAAGAGAATCCTGAGCCCAGATAGGCTCTGGCAGTGGATCCAACTCTTGCGCGGGAGTCAGATCAGGAGTAGCTGAAGCTTGTTGGACTAAAGAGTACGCTACTTCAGTAGCCGACAAGGGCATGGACATGCCGGAGTGCCTTATCTCATCCATCGTGGCCAATGGGGAAGGAATAATCCACAGATCCTCAAAGTATGTCGTGCGGAACGACAAAACGTGAAAAATCTCAGCCTTGTGGTGAGTCGATATGAACTTGACATCGCCATGAGGAGATGGGTAATCGAAAGTACCCATCAAAGATGGGCACAAACCAACTCCTATGTTAACGACACCGGCTTGAGGATTATCTATCATGGGAACCGTGGATGCCCCCAAGGCTGGGTCAGGTCTAGAGAAGGACAATTGATCAATGGTCACTATCCGGCCTTCATGTGGAAATAATAAGACTCGGAAAACTGTAGCGACCACAACTTGCATAGCATAAGTCGAACTCTGACCTAACAAAAGGTTATAGTCGAGGGGGGCATCGACTACCTCTACTTCAACGCACACGGTCTTCTCTCCTAACTGCACAGGGAAAGAAGGAATGATGCCATGTGGTCGGAAAGAACGACCGTCGAACGTAGTGAGGAGAGTAGGTGATGGAGACAACTCGGGCTAGCTTATGGCTTTCCAGCATGCTAACGACATAACTCAAGTCGAAGCACCCTCGTCGACCACTGTGCGGAATATATTCTGTGTAAAAGTTTTTGTGGGATGAGCCACTACTATCTGAAATGCGACGTGGTAAGGCAGACGAGGTTTCAAGTCAGTCGTATCTAACATGATGGTACCCAGGTTACAAGTCTCAGTAGAGCCCAAAGTAGTCAACAAGGCTTTCCTCTGAGCAGGTCAGCTTTGGAGGACCTCCAAAGCAAACATCGCACAAGGGGTTTGTGATAAATCTTCCACCACAGAGTAATTCTGGGTGGCCCTTTCATTTGGGTTGTAAGAAGCTTTCTTAAATGCACCCTTTGGAATGCGCATCATTGTTTCGCCCAACGTCTTCTCGATCTGTAGAGGAAGAGATGGGACCTCGACTTCTTTACCCTTCTCAGAGGCGCTTGGTTTACTATAGTCGTGCACTCTAGTCGTTATTAAAGCATCACCCATAACCATATATATGTTCGCGGATGAGGAGCTGTTTGGACGAGGGTAGGTGTCTTGGCTGCCCCCTTCAACACTTGTAGAGGCTTGAGTTAAATTCTGCCCACGCTGAAAGGGATTAGTCAACACGGCTTGTTGTTGCTGTGTGACAAACTTCTGGGCCTCTGCAAGTCGAGGACATTGATGGGTCGGGTGGTCTTCTGCACATAAATTGCACGGATACCTCGCCTTCCGCTTTTCTGTGGTGCCCTCGCCAGCATTATCAGTAGGTTTCTTATCCCCCTTACCCTTTTTCCATTGTTTTTTCTTCCCTTCAGGATGCTGGGTGGCCTTTGGGTTAGTCATCTGTACAGAGTGTACTTCCAACATTTGGGTAGGGGGAGCAGCCAAAGCAGTAGTCTGGCTGGCCGCTGAGTGTTGGATAGATAACTGCTGCAATTGTTTTGTCAATTGCTCCGCGGACTTAGTTTGTGCTGAACCGACGATACCATCGGCATGTGGTCCAACTCTCTGTCTAGTTTTCTCCAGTATCAAACGTGGCACATCTGGAAAGATGTTGTATAGCAAACCGGACTGAGAATAGATGAGCTCAAACTGTTGAGCCCGCATAATGGCATCTTCTTCAGAGAAAACTCCAGACATTGCGATGTCTTTGGACAATTGTGGGACCAAGGACTTAATGAACCACTCCAGCAGGAATGCTGGTGGGACCGGTACTTTGATTATACTCTTTCGACGTCTCCACTCTCGGATATGATCAGAGATATGGTCCGCTATCGTCTGTTCGAAATTGGCCAGCAGCTCTGTGCCAGCGTTGTATTTCATAGGTAACTGGAAGTGGTTAAGGAAGGCCATTGCCAGTTCGCCAAAAGAAGAATATCGTGAGTGATCAAGCTCGATGTACCATTTCGCGGCACTCCCGATAAGAGTGCGTTGAAACAATCGCAACTGGATGGAGTCATCTTTCAATGAGTTAGATGAACACCAAATATGTAAAGTAGTCATGTGATCACCTGGATCTTCGTTAGGCTTGGCCTCAAACTTTGGAATGTCCGAAGGCAACTTCGTTGGCATAGGAGGCCAACGTGGATTGTGACAGATAGGATCATTTAACAACTGTGTCAAATCTGGCAAGTGTAACGTCGCCAAGAATGGTAGTTTAGGTTGCTGTTGACAGCCTGGGAAAAAGGGTCCTAGAGTTTGACTGGCACCAGGTTGCCAGGAAAAGTTTGGCTGCTGGCCCGGATTCTGGTAGAAACCATGGCCCTGACCAGCGTAAGGATTTTTCATCTGCGGAGACATCATTGGCTGATTCCCCATAAAGGACATAGGATGTTGGGCATTCATCATGTTTGACAGACTTTGAGAAGGATTACCCCATGCCGGTCCTGATGGGAGAGGCATAGAAGTCTGTCCAAGGTTCCATTGACTGTGGAAAGAATTACCCCAGAACGACATTCTAGAGGAGGGAACGGATCCTTGACCTGAGTTCCAAAGTCCTGCGATATGTGCCCCCGGCGCAGGAATAGTACCCTACGCCGGAGTAGACTGTCCAAAAATGGGAGTGCCCCCAGACGGGAAAGTGGTGGAAGAGAAAGTGTTGTTACCAAACGTCCCGTTCCAAACAAACAGTGACGAACCTATCGGCATAGTTTGCACAGGTGTTCCTTGACTCCCGGCTCCAAATGAACTTGTGTGTGCGGGCTGCCCAGCGGACTGCTGATGCAGACCACCAAGCGAAGGGGACAAAGGAGAGATATGAACTCCAACGTAAGGAAAGGCGTTAAAAGGGAGAGGAATGCCCCCAAGTTGACCTTGCAGAGGAGCGTTAGAACTCCCTGGCCCCAGACCCAAAGTCTATAAAGTGGAGTAAGTGAGTGCAGGACTTGTACCCGAACTCAGCATACCGTATGAAAACGGAGGACCGGTCACACTAGATGTGAAGGGGTTTGTGACCACCGCCATAGATGGGCTCGGTCCACTGTGCGACGTAGTTGCGGCCGAGACCATGGTGGCTTGGACCGACGACAAAGGCAAGTTAGGAGAGGCTTCTCCTATGGTAGCAACGGTGGTGGGAATGGAAGAATTCCCAGAGGAAGTAACAACGTTTGTTTCCATAGCTGTGTGAGGCACTGACAGGAGTTCGTAAAATAGGATTGGTACACTGACCGATGGCCAAGTATTAGTGGTTGGGGTTTCAACCGAACTAAGAATGATGGTTGATTCCTTCGGGAGTTGTTCGAGCTCAACGGTTTGGAACCCGGTTGCTTCGAAAGACCCTTGTTGGTCTAGCTTCCGCCTCAAAGGTGGCAGGGGTGGCTCTAGTATAACCGGCGGCAGGCCCAGAAGCCTTTGTGACCGGCGGAGCTCTGAATCCTCCACTGTGTGAGAAGATCCACGACACGTTAAGGTATTCTACACGTGCAAACAGTAACACACACTAAAAGAAAGCCCCTATGAGATAAATCAAACAAACACTAACTATTTTGAAGAACAGTTACAACAACCAACACTAGAGAAACTTACCGGTGCAAGTGCAACTCGAATACGGAAGCACCCTCCGGGTATACTCTGCAAAGAGTGGCCCGATGTCTGTCCTAGGTACCGCGGTATACCCCCACAGTCACCTATGTATGTCCCTAGAAAAGATTGGCAACTAGTTTGCCAGCACGTGAACAGTCACCAGGCAGGTACAGTCGATAGTCGGGTAGACCACAATGAGTAGGGTATCAAGCCCGAAACCTGTCAAGGGTATCGAGAGCAAATGGTCCGGAAGACAACTGAGGACCTCGAACGGATTCGAGACCCACGAAGCTCCGTGGCAAATGCAAACGACGAAATCCCTTAACAAATCCTTGATATGTGTTCTCCACTACGCTTGGTCCAGCTTTGGAGGGGTTATCTCCGCTACCTTTCCTTATGCAACCTCGTGTTTGCCCCTGTGTTAGAGGGGGGTCCCGGATAACTTTTCGTAACTAGACTTCTACACTCCCTATGACAGACTCGAATATTTGGTTTGAGTGGCCTTGGAGAATTTACTCTCCAACCTATTCCTAGGCCCTATTCCTAAGCTAGTGTATGAACCCTACAAACAAAAAGTCTAATAGTTTTTAATTAGCATTGCTTTTAATGGGCTTTTTTACGTCACAAGGTATGAAGGTGAAACTGATGGTGTGTAAAGACTCAAAGCAAAATGAATAAGAAATGCTGGAAACAAAATGCTTTTACAAACAATGCAAAAAACTAGCAACTTTTCACTAAGAAAGATATCTTTTCCTTTTCAAATTTTCTAAGATTTCATGCAGCAAACATAAAGGAATTTCGCTCAATCTGTGAGCTACTTATGCTTTAAATGCACCGCAAAAACTTATGAAGAAATACTTCTTCCTAGCTATTGATGCAGCAACACAATCTTCAAACAAAGAAGAAAATGAAAAAAGGGATATTTTTTTATATTTGAGTGCTAAAAGAAGAAACAAAGGGAAAATGCCGACAAGCACAAAACCAAGAAAACAAAACAAAATTCTGGCTTAAAGCGCAGATCGCAAAGAACCAGAGCAAAGATGCATAAAGGAAATCAAGAAAGCACCGATTCTAACACTTGTCTAAAAACCATAAAACAAGTTTTTCTTTTGTCTTGTCTATCAAACATTAACCAAGAAAAACCAGGCTAAGGGTAAGAGGCCCTAACCTGCTGACTGTGCAGTCCTAGACTCAAACCCCTGAGAGGAACACTTCTCACCACAGGAGGGGATGACTACCCCACCTAGGCTGAAAAGCAACCAATCAAGCCCGTGACTGTCACTGAAACAACATGCGTGCAAACGTGTGCTGAGCTATAATAGCGCGCGAGTACCCACGGGTTAAACTTGAATAGGCCGCGGGTCTGTATAAAAGCTAAACCAAAACAAAACACAGGCAACCCAGACCTGAAAAAGGCCTCTGGTATTGACAACCAGGGTCTCTTAAAGGCTTGGATGCTTCTTCTTCAACAGAAAAGAAAAAATAATTGCAAAAAGAAAACAAACGAAATAAAGCAAACTGAGACTAGACAGTGAACCAGCAAGACCCAGACAGGATCCAGAAAGCCCCCTGAGAATGTAAAATTCTAACAGGGAAGAGGAGACTGCCTCTTAAGCTCTCTGAGTCTTACACGCTACTGAAACCGCTGCAGCAAGCATTCAAATGCGGGCTGTAGAAGGTTAGGGCGTGGGTCACACGCGTGCAGGCCTTTTGCAGGCCGCGTGTACCTCTGTGTGTCCCGATAATAAATGTCAAACAACAGTCAAGGAAAAACTGGTATTAAGAACCAGGTTCCTTGCTAGTTCTGACCTAACATAAAACAAATAGACAAAGAAACAGAAAACAATTCCTTTGAACTACCCAAAAACCTTAACTAAATCCGGAAACCCTAAGAGTAATCCCCAGCGGAGTCGCCAATTCTGTTGTTGGGAAATTATACCCTACAGACTAACAAGCTAGGGCTGAACTTGCATGCAGATTTTGACCTTTTAAGAAATGACTTTTAACCTATTACCCCAAAACTAAAACCCTTTTTTTCACATACAAGCATGGGAAGGACCTACTAACCTTTTTACTGATGTTTGGTGTAGATCCACCATTGCACTTTGTCTGCTTGCTTGAGCTACTCCTTCCAAAAACAATCCTGCAATTAAGACAAAACACTACGCATGCATGCTATTTTTCTACTTGAGGGTTAGATATTAAGCATAAATCAAATAACTCATATGTAACTCATGCATTTGGGACGGGAAAAGTATTCTTTTATTAATCTCAAGATGAATCACTTACAATAATGATAGAGACCGACCATCGCTCCTTGATCCTGATCCTGGGCTCTTCCTCTTCTTTGTCCTCCAATTGCTTTGCTTTAATTCTCCTTAAGCTTGAGGAAAGGCTAAAGGGTTGGGACAAATGGATTCGGCAATTGGGCAGAGTTTCTTTGCTATGATTTTTCCTCCTCCAAATAGTACCCCTACCCTTTCTTTTATAGGCTAGAAGGAGCTAGGGTTTTGGATGAACTCTCGGCCATGCATGGCCAGGAGTTCCAGTTAACTGACCCAAAGATTTTTGTCCCGTCGGAAACTTTCCTATTTTTGAGCTTTGTTAGGTAAACGCGGGCTGTAGAAGGCCTGCTAGCGTTCATTCGCGTGATGTATAAGGCCTGCCAGCGTTCACCCGCGTGCAGTAGTGAGTTAGGGCGCATTTCACTTGATTTAAGAGGATTTTTAAGAGTTTCCTCAGCAGATGTTTTGGCAATGAAGGGAAATGAGTTGGCCTGATGCCAGGTAAGCATGTATGGTGCAATTTAGGGTTATAACATCTAGGAAGAAAAAATCATTTTGATGAATGCCAACAATTTACATCCAAAGATATTTTTAATGAAAGTTCAGGTCCCACATTTGATGATGCTTCGCACAAATTATATTCCATCGCTGGTTGCATCCTCTATGATATATATGATTTTATTTAATTCATTGAAGTTGGAGTAATGCATCAATAGAAAATAATTATAAATCCGTGAACATAGTCGATTGACGTTGAAGGCGCTTAACACAGTTTTGGAGTTGGGAGGACCGAATTTCTTCTGAAGTGCATTTCAAAGCCAACGCAAGATCAAAATATGATGTGGTTAACCCATATGATGCTAAATGGTACTTTCATGATCACATTTTAGTCATCTAACCAAGAGATGCAAAGTGGACATGCTGGTATAACATGTGCGATTAAAGTTGCTGGTGACACATGCGACTTGATTGTGTCTGTGATATGAAGTAGGTCGGGTATGTTAGGTAATAAATGACTAGAGATCCAATTAGGTGTGGGGATATTAGTCACCAAACATATTTAGGAGACTGACTGATGACACCACAATTATATGAGTTGGAGGAGGATGAGATGGGACTTAGGAAGGAGGTGGGCCTTGTTGACTGGGTCAGTGTTGGTGAGAGGAAGAAGATCATTGTTGATGTGCTTGATGATGATGGGGGGTTGACATTCTTCCACTGGATAATAGGTGACGAGAGAGGTTAAAAATCATCAACAAGAAATTCATCTATGAGGGATGGATGAACCTCGCAAATATGCAGTGTAACGAAGCAAAAGGGAGGGATGATACTGAAATGCAATGCATCGGAGAAAGTGGAAGGAAGTTATCCAATGAAAGGCATGTGCATGATGAAGATAATCACATGGACACTATTGATGTGTCAGTGTGATCATGTGTACTTCGAAAGTCATAATAATGTGTGTAGTGAAGTTTATCGGAAGCATGCCAACACATCAACCAACTTTGAAGGAATATGGTATATGTATTGGTGAAGAAATTATTGGCGCATTAATGTGGAGGTGGAAGAAAGGATGCACACGCCAAATGTTTCAACACAGTAAGAGGGAAATCGTTGAAGTGTGGATCTTCGAGTAGAAGTGATTGGGAGAGGGAATCGAAATGATAAGGCAGGAGAGTGTGAGGGAAACTCAGGATTAGTCATTTACACGAGAGAGAGAGAGAGAGAGAGAGAGAGAGAGAGAGAGAGAGAGTCCTAGTAGGAAGAATTGAAGGGGGGCCCAATTTATTCTCTTTCAGAGATGTTAAGAAAAGAAAATTGGGAGGTTGTTGTGTGCATCCAACATGTTCTCATGCTAGAAATCCTATACTAGTCCCTTAACTGCTCCAATTAACTTCACGTCAGAACGAGGTAGCCTACTAGTGAAGGCACACAAATATGTTGCAGCACCTGTGTCGAGGATATCTCCTCCATTATACTTTCTAATGGTTTTGATATTTCATTTCATGAGATGGGAGGTTTGTTGGATAAAACAATGTCTTCTTGTGATATTTCTAACAATTGATTGTGACAAGACATGCCGGGATGCATTATAGTCTTTAGAACAAGATTTCTTATGAATTTTTTGAAAATCATCCACAAGGTTTCTAACAATATGATGACTTGTTTCTAAACTTTTGACTGTTTTAATTCCTAAGATTATCCTAACAACAGTCAAAGTTCCATATTTTAACCAAGCCAAAAATAATTGACATTTAGCAACATCAAATTTTGGTTCAAAATATTCTTTAATGATTTTATAAGAATGATAACGAATGATAGGGTTAGGTATCTTACCTTCAATTGATGCTAGACCAATTTCATCCACCTGAATGCTTTTATGAGTTCTTCTCCACACACTGCTCAATGTAGGTAGGGACGATGAACCCCTATTATGGAACTCTTGACCTCCTTGCTGTGGATTTAACAACATTTCAATTCTTGCACCTTCAATCACTGGTGGGAAATTATGGGAGGAGAGTGGACATGCCATGACTAGTTTCTGGAACGTCTAACTGTCCAACAAGAGGTTGCACCACAAGAAATTCTTCACCATAATGTTGTGCACCAATTGCCTCTCTAATTTCATCCATTGTATAATCAACTCCATGAAAATCCTCCATCATCTGGTCATCCATGACAAATTGTCTTGATGAGATATGATTGGATTGGTCTTTACTGAACTCCTACACTTTTCTTGTGGTGATGAAGGAAAAACAACAATGACATCTATTCCGCTAGAAATTGGGTTCCCCTCTTATGAAAGCATACGCTTTGACATACATAACCTTTTCTTTTCTCTTTCTTCATCTACCGTTTCAATGGGTATTTCTTTCCTCTAGAACTTTCTATCTCAATTATGTCGGTTTCCCATGTTTAAAGAGAAAAATTGGCTTCCAAGCACCCCAGAACAAAATTGTCTTGGTATCACACAAGAAGACACAACTAACAATTCCAATTCCAAGTGGACAAATTTATCTTGGTATTACAAAGAAGACATAACTAACAATCCCAATTGCAATTGGACAAATTTGTCTTGGTATTATACAAGAAGACACAACTAAAAAATTCAATTGGACAAATTTGTCTTGGTATTACACAAGAAGGCACAACTAGCAATTCCAATTGGACAAATTTTTCTTGGTATTACACAAGAATACACAACATACAATTCCAATTGGACAATTTTTTCTTGATATTATTCAAGAAGACACAATTAATAATATCAAATGGACAAATTTGTTTTGGTATTACACAAGAAGGCACAAATAGAAATTCCAATTGGACAAATTTGTCTTGGTTTTATAGAATAATACATAACCAAAAATTCCAATTCCACTTAGACAATTTTTTCTTCCAATTCTTCCCACAATTGTCTTGCAATAACACACACTTGTCTATGAATTAAACAAGACAAAAAGAACAAAAGCATGTATGCTCTTGCTATTTTTGCGTGCATATGTTGGGCTTGTTTGAGTTTTTGAGATAGATGAGGTTGAGGAGTGTGCTTGGTACATAAAAATTCCCAATAGGAACATGCAGACGTTCCTATAACACATGCACACTAAAGCGCATGCATGTTCTAGGAATGTGTGCACGTTCTAGTAATGCACACACATTCATGCTAGGCAAGGATAAGCACCCAAACTCAAGGATTTCAAGTCACAAGAGTGAGTGCATGTTATTGATTCAACGTATATAAAATTTATTGTAGAACAAACATATTTATGAATAAATATGTATAGGGGTTTGGGGACAACTAGAACCGAAGGGATAGGATTGCAAATGTTTTGAAGCATAGAGCAATGGATAAAGCAACAAGATGTGGGTGCAAGGGTTGTGGGGTCTTTAACAAGAGGTATATGCATAGTGAGCTTAGGGCTTGGGTGTGGAGGGGGTTAAGGGTTGAGTATAGGTTATGCCTAGGCTTAGATGGAGCTAAGAGGGTCTAGGTCATGGTCTAGGTCATGGTCAT
The DNA here is from genome assembly GCA_009831015.1 of Picea engelmannii. Lineage (NCBI taxonomy): Eukaryota > Viridiplantae > Streptophyta > Pinopsida > Pinales > Pinaceae > Picea > Picea engelmannii. The sequence continues at coordinate 163,863 of ML781066.1, forward strand.
GTTCATGGTCAAGGTATAGGTCTAGGTCATGGTTTAGGTATATCTCTAAGTCTATGTCATGGTCTAGGTCATAGTATAGGTCTATATCTAGGTCTATGTCATGGTCTATGCCATGGTCATCGTATAGGTATAAGTCATGGTCTAGGTATTTCCATGTCTAGGTCTTGCTATGTCTAGGTCTATATCTAGGTCTTGACATGTCTAGGTCAAGGCCATTTCTTTCCTTGCAATGTAGAAAGGGGGGGTGGAGAGAGAGGAAGAAAGAGAGTGTGAGAGGGGGA
>ML781066.1:174477-286756 GCA_009831015.1 Picea engelmannii
GAGGGAGACCAAGAGTGGGAGTAGAGAGAGAGAGAGGGAAGGGGTGTAAAGAGGTAAAGAGAGAAAGGGGGGAAGAGTGGGGGATATAGAGGGAGGGGGATACAAATTTGATAGAGAGAGAGAGAGTACCTATATTAGATGGTACTTCTCCTCTTCTACACAACAAGTTATAATAATTAACATCCCTACTCATAGTTAATACATTAATAAGAATAATCCTCGCCAATATCAACCATTTTTTAGGAGAATGGGCATGCTACCCATCATGTATAATAATCATGTAATAGTAGGTGTATCATGGCATAGTCATTTTGATACATGATTTATTAATGATGTCCAAGAACACAAAGAGTTGTCGATCATTCCTAGAACTACACATGTCATGAGCCTTGCCATATTATGCTATTAAAATCCCTTGTTAGACCATTGATATTCTATTTCAAGTGTTCTATATGTACCATCCTTTTTAGCATCACAGATAAGAGTATACTGGCTAGTGATTGTTTGAAATATCATTTCATTGTAAATCTAAACAGTTACTTCCCCCAAAGAACCCTTCTAGTGGAAAATGTGTCAATGAAAACCTAAATAGTTCTAAACACTTTTAAATTACTTACACAATCTCAAGTTATCATTTATTTTAATAAATAATAAAATAGACAATTTGTACCTTTCAAAAGGTGATGTTGCTAATTCAAGGTATGTGCATTTATTTCTAATTCTCATGCAAGATATGTGTAGTTTTTTACTATTTGAAGGTGTGTCAAAGGCCCATAAAAACCTCTTTTTCCATTCTGGTGAAGTGCTATGATATACCACCCGTGCACATTCATAAACTTGATTAGTACAATCAAATATGTCATTGCATGAGCAAACTATGTGACCTTCCATTCATCAAATTTACAAGGATTTATGACATATTGTGTGTCTGACACATGAAATAGATGCAAATCGTTTGATCATTTGCACTTCTCCATAAGGTACAACCAAATGAACCAATTCCTACTCAAAACCAACAATGTTCTTGATAAAATATCTACATATTCACATCTAAACGTGATATTATATCTACATGGTTGATCATCAATGGGTAGGATTACGGATGGAAAGGATCAACCCAAATTCACCGATGGGTAATAAAGGAAAAAAATTCGATAGATCGTTGACCTCAATTTCGCTGATGCACGTGGCATGCCATGTCAACACCCATGTGTTATTCCACATCAACATCCATGTGTCATGTCACATCAACAATGACATTTCATGCCAAATCAACAATGACATGTCATGGAAAATCAACATCCACATGGCATGCCACATTAGTAAATCACTGATACACCATTTGGAAAATGCATGTAGAAGAAGTCAGGGTTGACTTGAAATATTAAAGAAATAAGCCCTAGATACCTAGGAAAGAAAGGCTGCAATTCAAGAAGAGGTAGAAAAAAGTACAACAAAAGCTCATGGTATGCTTTGATGAGTTTCTCCCTTAGCTATCATAAGCCCTTAAGATAGCCTAGTATCCATGAAATATCATCACTAAGGTGACCACAACTTTGAGATATATTTTTGAGAATAAGATAGGTTTACTAGAGTCAACAACACAAGTAAAGACAATGAAAACAATGAAGAAATAAAAGTGGGATGCTAAGACAATGGAGGTAGAATAAAAAAGGCACAGAAATAGAATTGTATTGATAGTGGATCCAATTGAGATAAATGTGTAGGCATATATTATATAAATTGGATTACTTGCACCTTAGATGTCATAGCTTTTGGGATAAGTTTCAAAATAATTTTCTTTTTATCACATAACTTGAGTGGTGGATTGTGGAGCACATAGAGAAATACCATGAACAATTTGACTAGGTCTATGTAGAGGCCATGGAAGAAGATAGAATTAGCAATATGGAGGAGGCTCAAAAACATCACATTGAAACAAGATGTATTAGAATATCAAAAGAAGCTTTTGTGTAACCTAGCAAGAGAACTTGCATTGGAATTGAAAACCTGGTGTTCCACTGCCTACAATATGAAGAAACAAACTGAAGATGAAATATAGGTCCTCGTTAAGACTACACCAATTCAATATATTACCATTATGATCTCCACTACCAAGTTTGATCAATGACTCTAGGAAGCCATTGTTGTGTGGAAACCTATTTTTGACTCATTCACCATGTACTAAGATGCTACCATCTGAGAAATTCTAGAGATTAAACCTCGTTTTGAAGATTAGGTCTCCGAACAACTTGGGATGAGTTAGAAGGAGTGGTTGGGGAATTATTGTGGCCGCATTTCACCTAAGGAACAAAGGTGTACATCTAGTGTTATCAAAGGTACAATTAACTAAACACATGAATCGAAAGAAACTTGAGTACACAAACACATACAAGGTGAAGAATCTCCCATAGAAGCAAGATTCCTAGATCCTTTGTGCATTTTACTTAAAGGCATAGACAGACTTTTGTATGGGTGGATTACAACTATCACAATTCTAGATTCACCTAGAATCTTTTGTAACGATTTCAACATGTCTATATAAGTAATGAGGCAACATTACAATTGATTTTTTTTGTAATGTTCCATTCAGTTGAGATTTGTTTTAAATCTTTTATGCTCCTAATCTCTATAGGATGGATTCTGCATCTTGTTAAGATCTATGCAGTTGTTATTCTCTACTCATATGTAAGACATAAGACATATTTGTAATCTTAATTTTGATTAATACCTTGGGATTGCATGATTGTTCTACTCACCTTTACATTTTGTGAGATATCTTAATGATGTTTACAATATAGTGTTGTCTGCACATTCATGTTTAAATGAATTTGAGTAAAGGATAACAAATGGAATTCACACTTTCACAAATCTCTAACACTGTGCATATTAACTAATCAATAACTATCAAACGTACCTAGAATGAGACCTCCTTTTCTTGGAAGAATGGATATGTTGACATACTAGACCATTGTGGACCTATGTTGGACACCTTTCCCTAACACTAGGTTTGTAAAAGGGTGAACAAGGTTTTTGTTCACACTCCTTGGATTTTGATTCTTTTACCTACCTCTTCTTATTTTAATCATTATCTTCTTCTATAGTCTCAAAAACATCTAAAAATGTTATGAGTAGAACCAAGCCATCTTTTTGCAAATGATGGAGGGGTGCAAATAAATTTCCTTTAAAATTATTTATGGAAGTAGAAATATTAGTAGGATGTTTTTTTAGATTAATTTATCTATTTTCCTTGATTTATCTTATGAGTCTGATTTCAAGATCCTTCAACATTATTTAATTGCATTTTCACCTTAATGTTTTCATTTTGATTTAGTTTTTTTTCTTAACAAAAATTCAATTTTTTTATACTTATAACATACAAAATAATAAATAAAAGAAACAATAAAGGTATCACTTTCAATAACATTATGTTGATTGTGCTTCATCCATTAACTTCTATAACGAAAAATACTCTTCATGGGAAAATCATAAGATTCAAAGTGACCAAAGGGGTTGTAAATACCTAGGTATGATTGTCTCGCTCTTCAACAATTTCTCAAGAGTGTCATGCATGGATGTCATTTTAGGCATCAACACACTCCTTGTTTCTTTTTGTAACAACTGATAAAAAATATTATATATCCTGTGATTATATATGTCTTAGTGCTTCCACTAATGGAAACAACAATAAGGCTATCACAAGAATCAATTAGATTGCAAATCAAGTAAATTCATTTCTCAATATCCTTCACCTCATCTCCAATAACCTTTAGTTGGTTTACAAGAGTATTATATGCATTTAGGTTATCTGTCACCTTATCACTACTCCTTTGTTACTTCTTTATAACTATTAAGTTCAAGTCTTAGATTCATATAGTTTCCCAAGCATATCCCAAAGATCCTTTGTTGTGCATTCCCTTCTAACATTTATCAAAATTGAATCAAATAAGTTAAGGGTACTAATCCATTTTCTACTATTGAAATCTTCATAGAATCCCATTGAAGATGCAACACACCAAATAAAGCTCTCCAATCATGAACAAGAGAAAATTTCTAAATATCAACTCTCCTCCAACATAGCGATCTTGAGTTTCCTTGTTTTTAATAGCAAAAACATCTCATTAATACTAATAATACTTTAATACCAACATAGTGATCTTGAGTTTCCTTATTTTTAATAGCAAAAGCATCACATTAATACTAATAATACTTTAATACCAATTTTTATTAGGTAGAGAAAAAATTAACAATATGTAAAAGTAATATAAAAAATTAAATCTTAAAATAACTCCATAATATATGCCCAAAAATAAGATGCTCAAAATAAATCAATAACAAATCAAAACATAAAAAATCAATTATGGTTAATCAATATAATCACCAAATTATTTATTAAACACAGATCCTCTAGTAGGGTAACATTAAATGATAGTGCCTCACCTAACACATCACATTATAATATTTAACATCCCTACTCATAGTTACAACATTAATAAGCATGCTCGGAGAAGAACGAGTTGTGTGCGGTTACATCACCTATTAGACCACTGAATTTCAATTTCAAGAGATCTGGATGTACCATCATTTTTAGCATCGTGAATAAGAGTATAATGGCCAGCCATTGTCCCAAATTTCACCGCATTGTCAATCTGAATGGTTACTTCCCCCAATGAACCCTGCTAGTGGAAAATGCAGCAATGAAAACCTTAACAGTTCTAAATGCTTTAAAATTATTTAAGCATTATACCAAGTTATCATTCATTTTAATAAATGACAAAATAAACAATTTGTACCTTTCTGAAGACGTTCTTGCTCATGCAAGATATGTGCAGCTTTTGACCACTTGGAGGCATGTCAAAAGGCCATGCAAACTCCTGTTTCCATTCTGGTGAAGTGCTCTGACATACCACCTGTGATTAATACAATTCAATATATATAACTGCATTGATACAACCGAATGAACCAACAATGTAAAATAGGTTATGTAACTCAGGACGATAACAATAAAGTAAAATAGGTTATGTAACTCACTTTTGTGACCTTAGGAGGACCATTACCAAATGTCAGTTTACAAAATGCATTGGTGCTTCCCATACACTGCTTCAAGTTAGTGCCACGTTTTACCCTTACTGTCAAGATTCCAGGTAAAAATTGTAACAAGCTCTCAGCTTTTTCGTAGAAATGAAGTGGGCCAGAATTTATTAGTAGTTGTAATATAGGAATGGCCTTAGCTGCAACCATGGCTTGATCTTTGGCAGATGCAACAGAAATAGAAGCCCATGAATTCTTTAAAAAGAACAATGCCCCTAGAGCTGCCTCCTGAGCTGGTTCTGTTCCAGCCTTCAGTGCACCAACTAGGTGTGGGATACAATAAGCAGTTTCTTCAGAGTCCATAATCCTTGAAGAGTCACTGAAAAGTATGTTGATGGCTTTCACAACCTCTTCGTTAATAGTAGCAGTGGCCCAAAATTCCCTATCCAAAGCAGCTACAATGGAAAAACATAATTTATTTTGTTTTATTTAGCAGGATTGTATGTTCACCATAGACATTACCAGAACACATTAGTAAATTGCAAAAACACATTAAAATCACCAGAGGCATATTACCAGAAGCACTCAGTAAATTGCAAAACACATTAAAATCACAAGTGACAATAGCCTATCCAATGTTGATAGCTAGCGATATATAAAATATCAATATGTGGAAAATCATTAGTCACAATAGTCTAACCATTGTTGATAGCCTATCGATGGTTGCTAGCTAAAAATACTTTAAATATCAAAATGTGGAAAACACAAATGTGAAATCACAATAGCCTCACAATTGTTGATAGCTATAAATATATAAAATTAATTGATAGCTAGAAATATATAAAATGAATTGTTAGAAAGATAGAATATCAAAATGTGGAAAAGCTCTAGAAACAAAATTATGAATTCTTGGGTTCAATAGGGGTACTTTACCTGTCAACGCCCTTACAAGGTCAGTGGATATGTATTCTTGAAGAGTATGATTAGAAAACAGAATTTTGATGAGCAATGCCGCTTTTCCAGTCATCTCTGGATTGTTTGAACTGAGAAGGTTTTGTACAACTAGTATACCACCTTCTTCTGCAACAGCGCTCCTGTTTGTCCTACTATGCCTGACTAAGTTCTGCAATGAACGTATGGCCGCCATTGACATTTCTTCAGGTGGCTGATCCTTGAGCAAGCTAACCAATGCACGACAAGCTGACAGTGCATCAGTTGTTCTTGAAAGCCCCTCATGCTGGAAAAGATCACCAAGTGTACGAGTAGCCAGTAATCTAACAGGCTGGGCACGGATCTGTGGATCAAGAAGATACTGTAACAAAGGAGAAATCGCAGACTTGAATGATTCCATTTCTTGTTCTTCCATATTGTTAAATAGAGCTTCAAGAAGCCCGGCAGCGTCCGCTTCTTCACAATATTGATGGGACCTTAAGAGCTTCAAAAGTGCTACCAAAGCTCCCGCCTCAACGATGGCTACTTTGTCGGCAGTATTGCCGCTTGCAATCTGAGTCAGAAGACCCAGAGCAAGCGGAGGTGCCCCTGGTCTGCCTGGCATTGGGTTAAGCAGGTCCACTAACGAAGGGATAGATTGACGAACAGTTGCACCCACCCTCATGTCATCAACTCTTAAAAGGTATTCAAGAACAGCGTGGCTAGGATTGGGTATCAAAGGAAATTCTTCAGTTAACTTTATAATGTTTGATATATCTGGCTCCCCACTACCAAGTAGTAATATTAGACCTCCAGCTGCTCCTGAATTTGCAACTGCAAGAACTGTTTCCCTGCTTCCATTGCTGACAAGACTAGCCAATGCTTGAGCAGAAAAATACCTATTAATCTCTTCAACTGAAGAATCAAGCATCCGAACCAGGGATTGGAGACCATTATTTGCAGCACCTCCTTGCTGTACGAGATCTTCCTGAGATGCAACTGAAAGTAAAGAACCCAACACCATTATCACATGGACTTTTGACTTTGGTTCATTCTCCAAAAGTAAATCCACCAAGCGGTTGAGAGTTGCAGCATCTGCATCTCTTATAAGATCCTTAAGTGCCTTGGCAGCAGATTCTTGTCCTCTCAGACTATCCTTTCCCAACAAAGACAAGAGGGCTGGAACAGCATCTGCACTTTCAACACAAGCACGAATTTCTTCACTTTGAGCACATAAATTTCCTAGCAAAAGTGCAGCATCCTCTTTTGCTTTCCAAGATCCATTTTTCAGCAGCTGGACAAGGGGAGGTACTCCACCTGCCTCTGCAATTGTTCGTTTGCCGTCATCGACTTCTATGGACAAAATTAAAAGCAAAGCAACAGCGTGCTCTTGCTGTTCACTAGATAAACAAAGAAATGAAATTAAAAGTTGAATGCCCTCTGGTCCCCTAAATGATTGCCCGAGATCTGAATTGGCAGAACACAAGCTTATTAATAACTGCAGGAGATCTTCCTGTACGTCAGAAGTAGCCATAGTCGCCAGTTCAACCAGCATTCTTTTTTCTTTAGCATGTTGCAAACTTATAGAAAGACAAGCATTGCCATAGAGGGTAGCCAAAGCTTCAGTTGCACGTTCTTGCACCAACTGAGAGATACAAGGTTGGAGTTGTCTGAATAATAGCCCCTCTATATTAACTGCATCAAGTGAATCTGCAGAATCAGAATTTCCATTAAACACCATTAATGCATAGGCCAGGGCACCAACAATGTCAGCCACTTGAATTTCAGACCGAGAGGGATTAATGCTTTCTGATCCGAGGCGGAGCACAGCAGCAGATATTCCACCTAAAATGTTAACTAAAGTACCCATTGCACGTTCTTGAAGGGCTTGAGCAGGTAGCCCTTGCATAAATACTTTTGAAGGTGCTACGACTGACGAGATTAAAATGGGAACGCCGCCTTCATCTTCTATAGCTTTCTTCGCACTAGTCAGTTTAGAAGAAAGTGCCCATAATGCACTAGCTGCTTCTGCCCGGACATAGACTTCATTTTCAGGACCTAGAAGCTTCAGTAGGTGCTGAACAGCACCAGCATTAAGAACCTGAGTACAAGTTCTAGCCTCCGAAACCAACATCAGACTAGCCAAGAGGGAGGATGCATTTGATTGAGCCACTGTACTACCAGTGGAAATAAGTCGTACTAGGATGTCTACTCCACCAGCTTCAGTAGTTGCTTGCCAGAAACCTTCGGTATTTGTACACAAATTTTTTAATGCCCTAAGAAGATCATCAACTATTTTTTCTTGCTTGCGCTTTGAATGAAGCTGATCCCAGAGGCTGGGCACAAGACTCTCTGTCACAAATATATTCAATGGGACATGATCTGCCCCACCACCAAGTGATACTGCATATATTGCCTTTGCTGCTGCTTTTTGAGTTTCTGCTGCCCCAGATCTTAGCAGTGCAAGCAAGGGAGGTATGCATTCTCCTTGCAATACTTTCACTCTTAAATATTCTTCCTCACATAGACACTCTAAGGTTAAAGCTGCATTGACCTTTGCAATTGTAGTTCCATATTTGAGAAGTGCCACCAGAGAAGGTATACCTCGCGGATGAGAACCGATTGCAGCTCTAGCATCCCTTCTAGACTTTGAAAGATCTAAAAGTCGTTTCGTTACCAACGCTTTTTCAAGTGATGTCTGTATATTTCCATGGAGTTGTGCAATAAAATGTGCAATACTTGCCTGTATTGTGTCTGGATCTTTCATCCCTGCTGCTCCATTCCTGTCCCTGAAGAGAAAATATACAGATATTGCCATGATGATTGTTGACAACATATTAATACCCATAATGATTGTTGACAACATATTTAGGAAGAAATGAAATATACTGAGAAAGAAAGTAAAGCTCATTGTAGCCTTGGTTCAAATAATTGAGAACGATATCAAATCACTTATATAAGTGCAGGTGTTCAATCATATAACTGCGCTGGGAGTGCCAGGAAATATCCAGGAAATATAGTTTTTCTGCAATTGGAAGATATGGGAATGGTATCACCACTTTCTGTATATATTTACTGTCCCACATGTTATGTGAAGTTGCGTGTGTATTTCTCCGAGTTATGTCGGAAGCAACCAAGAAACGTACAATATTATCAACCGATGACGACTTTCTCTCACAGATCGGAATATATCAACCAATGACGACTTTCTCTCACATGTCAGAATATATCAACCGATGACGTCTCTCTCACACGTCAGAATATATGAATCGATGACGACTTTCTTACACGTCAGAATATATTTACACGTCAGATTATATTGACTGTCCCACATTTCCCACACGTCGGAATATAATTACGATCACGACTTTCTCTTACACGTCAGAGTATATTTAGTGTCCCACATTTTTCACATGTCTATTTCTCTGCGTTTTATGTCGGAAGCGACCAAGAAAGCTTAATATTATCATCCGATCCGGATTTTCCAATTCTTCAGTTTTTTGGTTTTTGTCATTTTGTGTTCCAGTTTTTCGGTTTTTGTCCTTTCTTAAGTAAAGCATCTATAACAAGTGTTGCAGGCAATGTAGTTCTTGTTTTTAGTGGATTTGAAAATTCATAATAATAATGATTTAAAACTAAATAAAATAAAATTATATAAATTGTAAAATTAAATAAAAAAAAACATTTTAATGTTTTTTATATTATTAATTAGATTTGAAAATTAATAAAATAATGATTTAAAACTAAAATAAGACTAAATTATATAATCTGTAAAACTAAATAAAAAAGAATAAAACATTTTAATTTTTTTTATATTATTAATTGTATTTGTAATAATTAAAAAACATAAAACATTTTAATGTTTCTTGTATTATAAAATATGATTTAAATGTTTAAAAATCATGAAATGTAAATTTAAATAAAATTATAGTGAGAAATAAAAAAAAAAAAAATATTAGTAAGTATAAAAATATTGAAATTGAATGATTAAATTTTTTTTAGTAAATATAAAATTATTAAAATTTTAGTGTGTAAAAATATTTACTCTTAAAATTTAAGTTTTTACCTCATTTTTTTAAAATAACAAATTACAATTTGAATCTAGATAATACAAACTACATTACCTACAGTATATTTTAACATATATTCTAATATAATATTGCATTACTTAAACCTTTTAGCATATAGATAAAATGTTGGCTACCCATTTGTTTTAAAATTTCAAACGCACAGATAGCATACTTAACCTCATTCTTCGTGTCAATGTCATATCAAAGTTGGTTTTGCACTTCAATTTTGTTGGTTGTTGAGCACGATATAGCATAATATAACAATTAAATTCATTCGTACTCGACTAATTATGTTGGTTGTTCAACACAGTAATAAAAATATTATTTATGTAGTTTTATTTATTTTAAATCATGATCAGTTTAAATTTTTTTATTAATTTATTAAACAAATTAATATAAAATTGAATTATTTTTATTAATATTATAATATTTTAATTAATAAAATTATTGTTTTTAAGTTAAGCTAGTATTATGTGAATGTTAACATTTAAAATATTTAATGATTTTTACTAATTTCAATAGATATGAGTAGTTAAAAACCCTATAAATTTTCATCAAATTAAATCTATTTATACATTAAAAATGTGATTTAAAAAATTTGTTATTTCTTAAAAATAAAAAATAAAATTTAAAAAACCAAAAATAAATTTATTAAACATTCAAACTGCTACCACAATTGACTGAACTACTACATCAAAATTGATTGACTCTTAGGCAAAGAACTTTCTACCTTGGCTAAGGTTACCCCTAAATAATAACATACTCTAGATAAAATATATCACGGAAAAAAAACATGGCTTAAGGATTTGACTTTTTTACTGTCACTGTGGGGGCTAATATAAAATGGCTCCTCGGGTAGTGGTCAATCCAATCGTTACTATAAAATCTATCGGACATCAACGGTATCGGAGTGCGCCCCTTTATGGAAGTGCAACGGAATGCACCAGACTACTCCTCATATGGTTGGTTCGCGAAGCATCTGGCTTACCAAATGATGGGGTATACCCATTCTCCGACGTGAGAGACTCGAGGGACCGTAGCATGTCAGAAACAGGTCTTAATAAATAGTATGCCATATAATAATAAGAGATAAGATTTTTGCAAGGTCCTAATAAATATAGGTAAATAGTATGCTTCCTTCTTTCCTTGTCAAACTGTCAATTCATTAAATTGTGTAATCAATTTTATACATTGAATGAAGCCTGCAATAACACTTCAAAGATATTAGCCAATTAAATTTTAGAAAAATATTTTTTTTTATTATTAAAAAAAATACATATATTGATTTCCAAAGTTACACATTGTGTATAGCACATAAATTTAAAGTCAACAATAAACTAGTACATAGTCAAAGGGCAACTCATTGCTATAGTCCCAAGCCTTTGGCAGAGACTAATAAAAAATTATTTTACTTATCGATCCCTTCAATGTTTTTCTATTATTTTACTTTTACTTATTTGATGTTAAAAGTATATAGTTGAAAATGTTTGTTATATAATTTAAGTGGATTTAATAATTAAGAATATTTGTTTTCTTCTTAATCAAGTGGATTTAATAAAGAGTATAGGTTCAAATCAAGAGGATTTTGGATATAGATAACTTAATAGGTTTTAATATTATTTGATGTTTAAATTATGATTTTAAAAATAAAATATTATTATTATTTTAATAATTGTAAATTGGATTTGGTTTAAGTAGAAAAAATATTCTCATCATATAATATAATTTAAATATTAATTACTCACCTATTTATATTTATATAGAAAATTGATTTTTATTTTTTTTTAATTAAAATTTATAAATACATAAATTATAAAATTGATTTTTAATTAAATTTTTTATATACATATAATAAATATGATGTTCCATTTGATTAAATAAGGTTTTTCTATTTGATAAGATATTTCTTTATAGTTCAATCATAAAGGAATATCTTATCAAATGGAAAAACCTTTCATAAGAAGACTCATTATGGGAGTCCGAACTATTCTTCTTACAATACCCATCTCTACCCTTGCTTTGAGGACAAAGCAAAATCTTAAAAGGGTGACAATGTTACAAACATAATAATAATAATAAATATAATAAATTGTAATAATAATTAATATTATTTAATTAAATCAAGAGGCACATACCTCTTCACCTAATGACCAGTCAATGCTATATAGCAACAATCACGAGGGTAGTGTAATCACCATTCTTATCATTCAATCAAATATTAAAAATATTTATTTCTCAGTAAAGAACAACTTTCCTGTTAAGAGATTAATCTCTCTATACATTTTTCTAGAACAATTCCTCCTACAATACCCATTGCTTTGAGGAAAAAAAAAATATTAAGAAGGTGGCAATGTTACAAACATAAAAATGATAATAATAATAAATATAATAAATGATAATAATAATAAATATAATAAATTATAATAATAATTAATATTATTTAACTAAATCAAGAGGCACATACATACCTCCTACAATACCCATTTCTACCCTTTATTTGAGGACAAAGAAAAATATTAAGAAGGTGGCAATGTTACAAACATAAAAATGATAATAATAATAAATATAATAAGTATAATAAATTGTAATAATAATTAAAATTATTTAATTAAATCAAGAGGCACATACCTCTTCATCAAGAGACACTTACCTCCTCACCTGGTCACTAGTCAATGCTATACAACAAGTGCCACTAGGAGTAGTGTAATCATCATTCTTATCATTCAATCAAATATTAATATTCACAAATATTTATGTTTGTATGGAAGATTTTTCCATTTGATAAGATATTCCTTTATGGTTACTTTTCAGAATCATAAAGGAATATCTTATCAAATGGAAAAACCTTATAGAATAAGACTCATCATGGGAGTCGTAACAATTCCCCCTACAATACCCATAGCTACCCTTGCTTTGAGGAAAAAACAAAATCTTAAGAGGGTGACAATGTTACAAACATAAAAATATAATAATAATAATTATAATAAATTGTAATAATAATTAATATCATTTAATTAAATCAAGAGACACAAATGCTATATAACAATCCTGAAGAGGGTAGTGTAATCATCATTCTTATCATTCAATCAAATATTAATATTCAAAAATATTTAATTCTTAGTAAAGAACAACTTTCCTGTTATGGTGGTATTAGAGCGATTAATCCCTCTATGTACATTTTTCTCTCGAAGATTTTTCTATTTGATAAGATATTCCTTTATGGTTTTGTTTATGGTTTTGGAACAAAACCATAAAAGAATATCTTATCAAATAGAAAAACCTTCCATAAGAAGACTCTACCAATGCCTTCCATATTATTACGAGGTGAAGAAACACATGCCTTTTAATGAAAAGATAAGTACCTCTTAATTTAATTAAATGATATTAATTATTATTACAATTTATTATATTTATTATTATTATCATTTTTATCTTTGTAACATTGCCACCCTCTACAATACCTTCCATATTATTATCTACCAACAATAATTAATATCATTATATTCTTTGGATTTAAAAGCAGTTTTCTTGCTGATTACATATCTTTAGCTACACCCTTCTCTATTTATCTTAAACAATATCGCATGTGACGAGAAAGTCCATAATGAACAAGTATCGTGCAAGTATCTCAATGTTCCTTATTTAATTCAAAATTTAAATTCAATATAAGTGAAAGGATTTTTAATTCACAAATTGAAGTCAATATAAGACAAAAAAATAAATAAAAAAATCTACCCACTGAGACAATTTTATTTTAATATAAAATTCAAATTATTTTACATATAATTTAAATTTAATATAAAATTAAAAGTCTTCAAAGTTCGAAGCAACATCTTTTGGATGAGAGGTTATGCTAAAATAAGGGTAGTATATGATTTTATTTAGGTTAATAAGATTATATGTTATTAAAAAGCATGATTTTATAATTTTTATTTTTTATTTTTTATGAACTACTAATAAATTATTGGCATAATTTTTCTCTAATAAAGATGATGAGTTAACGTACATTATAATAAATTTTATCATTTTTAAAAACAATTTACAAATATATTATTAAATTATTTTTATTTAATAAACTTACAAAACATACTTAATATAATCTAATCCATTTTATAAGAGTAAAACCATATAGCTAAATATGCACATGGTCCCTTGGTTCCAAGGGAGTGGATTTCAAGAAAATGTCTATAATAAAACCTAACTTAGAGTTAGAAGTTACCCTTTATAGCTAACGTTCATCCAAACGTACCATTATTTTGTTTGAAATGGATTTTTAACAACATTGTTTAGGGCAAAATTGAAAAGCTCCAAACTTGAGTGACGTGATTTCGATCTTGTGCTGACTTGCTCACATAAGAGAGATTGTGTCTTAGTATGAATACTATGGATCCATACTGGCCATCTCCAAAGTATAAAAAAATGTTTAAATCTATCCATATCTATATATATAATTCATTTAAGTTTTTAATGTATTTTTTATTTTTGATTTATTTATTTATTTTGAAATAATTATTTAAGATAAATAAAATTAAATAAAACTTAATTGATAGTTAAATTTGATTTGTATAAATAACATGGTAATGTTTTAATAAGTATATTATTATAATTTGGGTATGAATATTATATGTGCCTAAAAGATTTTTTTAAATTTGGAGGAAGTGACAAGTTGAGAAGGACAATAATATATATTTAAAAATATAAAAATATGAAAAATGTGATAATTAAAAAATCTTAAATATTAAAGATTATGATGATGATTAAGGTCCATTGAGATTGAATTGGTCTATTTAACTTTAAGAAGGCAAGAGATTACTTAGAATTCTTTAGAATTTTATTTTTTGCTCGAAAAACATTAAGAGAAGAGTTCCAAGTTCACCATAGTTTTAGGAAGGTGGGCATTATGACAAATCTCTAATCTAGGTATATGTTGGGCATTTTAAGAGAAACGTGATTTTGATCTTCAACCCTTCTATTGTCACAAAGGTGACAAAGATTTTCGTTCGATGATGTTTTGGGAATTGACAAACACCTAGTTTCACTATGGGGCTCATGAGAATTTGCTTTTATTTTAGCAATGCTTATTTTTTTCTTTACACTTGTCAAAACACATATATTTTTGAGCTTCTAGATTAGGGTTTATTACCTCCTTATTGATGTAACCCTTGAGATGTTTCTTAATAGGAAACCATTCCAATGCATCCATTAAATTTTATTGATTTTGTTTAAGTTTGTCTATTCTTAAACATGGTGTTTTACTGATTCACTCCGGGCCTTAATTACTAATCTTCAATGCTTTAAAAATCAGATTTTGAGGGCATCATTTCAATGTTTCAAACAATTAAATCTTTTAAGAGACAAAAGAAGAATTAAGAACAAAATTATAGTAAAATAATGTATGGAAGTGTGCACAAATTTGGTGGATGAAAAAGTGGCAAGGGGGTTATCAAGAACTCATACGTGTTCCTGATGTTAGAGGTTTAGAAAAGCTCGAACCTCTACTTAGTGTGCCACATAGGTACGTTTACAGGAATTCTTGCGCATTCCTAGGATCTCGCACACGTTCCTATTGTGCTCGTTTTTTAAGGGACCATGGGCGCAATTTGTTCCCTTTTGCACATCACATGTCACGATTTTCTCTGTTTGAGCAAGTAAAGAGGAGGAGTAGAGGAGGAGAAAAGCCCATGATCTTGCCACCATGTCCAACTGTACCCATGTATGCTTGATTTTTTGTCATTTCCTTTGTTATCTTTGTTTCCTCTCTTGACTTTGAAAAAATACAAAACAATTAGTCATGGGTTATGGATGTAAATTCCAATGGCATTGAAAACTTATTATCAAGGTTCACTACAAATGTGTGGTTCAATGACAATTTTGAAGAGAACACAATAAACATTGACGAGACTAATTAATACACATAATTAATACTTGAGTGTAAATCTCTCAACAATTCACTAATCTTGTATAGGTTTTTTTCAAGTTCATTGTAAATATAACACTTTTTTTTTTTACACAAAATGATGTTAATGATTTTGTTGGGATAAATGAAATTGTTGTTTGTAATACCTTTGTCATAAGTGCACTTATTAAATTTCAACAAATAATATTAAAATGGAATCCAAAGACAATCAAAACCACCCACAAGAAAACCAAGGCGAGGAAAACCCCAAACCACCCCAACCACCAAACATAAACATACAGATTGACGAGGGGTTGGCTACTTTGAGATCACTTGTCAATGATTTAACGGGGACCAAAGAACCTAAAAAAGAGTCATTGGCCACTTCCTTGGATGTCATTTTGATGTCCATTGCAAGTTCCCAAGGGAAATTAATTTCTATTTTTGAATACAGGGCTAGAATGTTTGAGTTTTACAAGATTGGACTAGATAGAAACCAAGTTAGAGACTTGGGTATTTCAAAACATGATATGCTGTCTCTTTTTATTGATCCTCGATCTGGAAAACAACCACTATTCACCAAGAAATACATTTGTATTGACTGGTGCATTCACCCACAAATTCTTCAAAACTAGATGGATAGGTGGATCATGGTATTTGATGCACCTCCATGCAATAACAAGGACCTATTCCTTTATATTTTTTGAGAAAATTATGGGCATAATTTGTTTTGGGTCACCATGTGAACTAATTTGACATTGGTGACTTTTAGAGGGTGGGTCAAGGGTCTACATATAATCGATAACATGCTAGGAAAGATCCCATTTTATGTCTTCGTCCCCCCAGACGAAGGCCTAACCCCCTTGTTCAACATCCTCCTATTATAGAGGGCTTGCAACATGTACATGTAGGTCTATCATCCTTGACTCAGAGCCTAGTGCAACATGGTAGCTTTGTTTCACTATCTTGATAGGAGGTTCCTGCTGGTGACATTGATAGAGGGGTCAGACCTTCAACCCCCATAAAAAAGTGCATTGAGGAGAGGGTACATGGACATAACGATCATCCATGTGAACCTCACAGATGCTTGAGTTGCAGGTAGGATTGCTACGGGCCTATGGAGGGTAGTGGAAAAAAATGCTTCATGGAGGAGGTTAGTATCTTAACCATCTCTATGTTCTTCATCGTTATATATGTATATAATATTATGTGTATTTATTTCAATATTTCATTGTATGATGTTTTGTAGTTGCTACGCCTGTATAAAAGATCCTATACGCCGATAGATGCCTCAGTGTCTATCTCCATCATTGATGCAGTAGTAGAGGCAACCTACTCATTTGATGTTTCACATACACATGTATGTGTCACATTTGATAAATTCACCATAGTGATTTTTTTGTTTTCTAGAATCCTCAAATTTAAAATGTTCTTCTGTTTATAAAGGTTGCGAGACCAGGCGGTGCTGAGCAATGCCCATTTGGGATGAAAAATTCACTTTCTTCACAGGTATCATGAGTTGAGTTAAATCTCATTTAAATCTCAAATTTGTTGTATTTATGTTGTTGGATTTTACTATTTGGTACTAATAACAATATTATTACTATATATGCAGGTTGTTGAGATTTTCACTAGTTACAATACTAGTTCAGTCCCTGTGCAGTCGACCATGAATTTTGGATTACCTATTTCCAGGCCAAGCATTATTCCATCACTTGTACAACCCATGGGGTTTCATCGGTGCCCACCCCCATCATCTTTCTTATTCGGTGCATCCTCAATGGATGCACCCATATGCCACCCATATGCACCACCTCTTCCATCACATCCATCCACATTGGATGCACATGTATGACACCCACCCTTGCCACCATTTCCATCTTCTCCATCCACCGAGACTACCACATTAGATGTTGCATTGAAGCAGGTTGTACAACCGAGCGCTCCACCTACTAGCGACTCTCCATTGATGCTCGAGATATTCATGATGAGATAATGTGTTGCTGATCAATTTTTATGTATCATGAATGGAATTGAATTTATGGATATTTGTTTAAATTTCATGATTTGATGATCTAGATTGGATCATTATATTAATTTTCATCTATATCACTACTTTTTGGGTGGAAAAATTGGAGGAATAAACTTGCAGGACCATTTTGACGGCTAGTCCAAAGTCAGAAATTTGGGTCCACAGTAATCAAAAATATTGTGGAGCCATTTTGAGGCATCAAACAACCATTGTTTGGTCCAAAATTTAATATAATGGAAGATTCTAAATTCTACATGTTGATACCTTTCCAATGGCATGGATTGTTTGTCAATAAGAGTTTGTATGAGAAATTTATGCCTCCCTCAAGTTGACCTACCATATTGATCACTATGGTGTGAGTGGATGCCACATCAACCTCCATTACTTAGACATGTGGGGATAGCCACATAGTGGATCTTCTAAGAAAATTCTAAAAGGTCCAAAACCTTATCACAATTGAAGGTTGAGGAAGTCAAAAGCCTATCCCTAGATGGCTATCGAGCTATTTTAAATACAAAGCCACTAAGAGGGGAAGAGGTTCCATTATTTTGCATTGTATCTTGATCCATAAATGAGAAAAACATTTGAGAGTGGTATTATGTGAGAATAACAAAGGAGGATAGATTCTGTAGTAGCCATACAGGCCATAGGTCAAAGGAAACTCGTTACTCCACAAAGAGTGTCTCTTTATTTATACTTGCCCCATTTATTTACTAGAGAAAAGAGAGCAGAACAACCTCACCTTTTAGCTGGGTTTTCTCTCGTATTGGGTTTCCCAGGTCATATCTTGTGTTTATTTGTGGATGCTGTGAATTCTTTTTACCATTCTCTAATTTTTCTGTGTTTTATCTATTTTATCAATAACTAAATATTCTGGAGATATAAAGTAAATTAACCTTAATATTAAAGATTTTAGTATTTTATTAGATTTTTTGTGAAGAATTGTTCCAGCGGAATATCCATAATAGTTTACAGATCATATTTGTATCAAAGCATATTTTTGTTTTGGGTATTTGTAGGAAGTTGCTGGATCCAAGAATTGGATTAAGAAAAAAACACATAAAACCTATCCATGGAGGACGAGTCTGTTCATAATAACCCTCAAGATCCAAAAAAAGAGAGATTTGAGCAGTTGGAAGCACAAGTTGTCGATATCAGTCACAATATGAACCTTCTCATGGTGGATCTAGAAAGAAATATTTGACCATCCAGAGATGATGGAGGATCTAACTCAGATAACACATCAGAGGGGAAATCAAAAGATTAGGATGAAAAGGAATCACAGAAAGAATCTGAAAAAGAGCAGCCGAGTTCAAGTGTTGTGAGCCCTTCACAATCCCTATTCAAGATGGAATAGAAAGTGGAAATAATAACATATAAAGGTGAGATCAATGCATTAAAATTGAATCATTGGTTTCAAAAACTAGAATTTTATTTTAGCGTTCACCATATAGATGAAGAATAGAAGATTTCATTTGCTAGATTGAAGTTAGAGGGCCATGCTTTAACCTGGTGGGAAAGCCACATGAAAACACTTAGGATGGAGTTGATCCACCAATAATTATATGGGAGGACTTCAAAATCCTCATCAATTCCAAATTATACCCTATCAGGTATGTAGAGGACAATGGATCCGATGGCACTACTTTAGGAAGAGGCAAGGGAAAAGTGTATAGGAGTACACCATTGAGTTCAGAAAGATGGACATCATGCTAGGTATATATCCCAAGAACTTAGATGTACTCCTCAAGTATATAGGGGGATTACATAGTCATCTACAAAAGAAGGTGATGCTCTTCAATACAAGGAAAGTGGATGAGGCTTGTGTACAGGCAGAGTACCTAGAAAACATAGGCCAAAATAAGGGGTAGCCAAGTGGTTCGAAACAAAAAGAGCACTAGGAAGCTTCCAAGGAGGGGAAGAAGAAGTGGAAAGGAGGGAAATATAAGAAGACAACAATGAATGCACAATAGAGTAAAGATCCCAACAACCATTGAAATCATTGCAACATTGATGGTCACACCGAGGAAAAATTCTAGAAACTACATCCAAAGTTGAACCTGAAGAATCACAAGAAGGACGGAAACAAAAATAGCCTTCTATCCAAATATTCAAGAAATGAGGTTGAAATTAGCTCACATGTTGATGACAATATTGTATTCACATTTGTTCAGAAGGAGGTGAATCCAAGTAGCCTTCATCACTAGGAAGAGTAGGGGATGACCAAGCTCTTCCACATCAAGATTCAGGTCAAATAGATGCTCTATTCGACTCTGGTTCACATGATAATATCATAGTAGAATATCTGGTCAAAAAGATTGGATTGGAGGTTCAAAATCATCCTAACCCCTATCCATTGGGTTGGGTAAACAAGGATGCAAAGATAAATGTAACAAAACAATGTAAGATTAAATTTGTTATAAGTGTTGATTTTATTGATGAAGTGGAATTGGATGTAGTACCCCTTGATGTATGTGGAGTAGTGTTTGGAAGCCCTTACATGTATATGAGGGATTAAATATTCATGCAAAGAGCCAACCAATACCGAATAATCAAGGATGGGAAGTCCTACATCATCAATGCACATAAAGGCAAGTCAAAGATCTCACTGGTAAGTGACAATCAAGCCAAGACGTTTATTAGTTCTAGTAAGAAATATATTTTACTTTTCTTAAGATAAAATCAATGTGATTATGAGTCAATGAGAGTGAATGAATCCTTAGAGGGGTGTACTAATAATCCAGAATCAGATCCAGGAGCTTGACAGGGCTAAAAAAGGCTCAAAAATGAAAGTTCTCAGAATCGAACGAAACCAATTCCATTGCGATCGAATCGTCGTGCTGATTCCGTCCATATATTTACTTTCTCAAACGGATGTTGTATGCGAGAGTTATCACACTTTGATCATTTTTCTAAACAACCAAAAAGTCAATAGGTCAATTGGAAAAAAGTCAATGATGATGTCAACATGATGTCATCATGCTGACATCAACAAAGTGAGATGTGGCATCACAACAACAAGGTGACTAGGTAGTTTGACTGGGCACAAGACAGTTCCACCCAGGGGATGACAAGTGGCATTTTTTAGGCCAATGAGGAGGTGCCACATGGCCCAGACGTGGGCTGCCACATGGCACCCTATCACTGGATGGTAGTTTAAAAGTTTTATGGAGTTCATGGGACTCGAATCCATGACCTATTGGTCAAGAACAAGACTTGGTATAGGTCCAATGGCCAACACGCCACTCCATTTGATTTGAATTAAATAACCACTTTAAACCTTATAAAGTGTATGTAATAGGAGTTGGGGCAGAAAGGGGCTGGGGCTAAGCCTCAGCCCATGGTTTATTTAATTGCTTGTGACCATGAATGGGGTGTAGGAGCCTTGATTTTAACCACCAGTGGGGATAGCACCAGCCCCCGAATTCTATGCATATCCCATAAGACCCATGGCTATAACTGAAAAGGGGCACACCGTTAGGGCACAGTTTTATGCATATACACCATATGACCGAGTATTTCGGAAGAGAGGCCAGCATGAAGCCCTTAGGGGGATGGCGCTTAGCCATATGGCATGCATGTGACCCTATACTAGCACGCGTGCCTGGGGCCTTTAGGCTATATTTGAATTTTGGTTATAGAGTGGGTTTTTAACTATAACTTTTATTGATTTTCAGGCATGTTAATGGAGATTTTGGCCATTATTGGAAGATATTGGGCTCTTTTTGAGCCCAGATTTTGGGAGGAAGTTGGGGAATGATAACGAACTTAAGATCTATAAAAACCAGGTCTGTTTGATGCCATGAAGGATAGTTAGATCAGAGTTATGCTGAAGCAAAGCCAAGCCAAAGCCATTTTTATGCACGGAAGTTGTTGAGGAGTAGATGCTTGTGGGCCATTTCCGGGAGCTACACTCAGTCTTTTTCAGTGTCGTCAGTTGTGTTGGATTTTTGAGGTTGAGAAGAACATAGTGAGAACAGTATGAGATCCATTTTATGTACTTTTTTTTTACTTTGCAAGCATTGAAGAATTAATAAAGAGGCCTTGCCCACTGAGACAAAGGCCCGAAGACGTAGGCAATTTTGTGCTGAACTTCGTTATCACTTATCTTGTTATGGTTTGTTGTTCTTATTGCTTATGTTCAGTTCTATATATGAGTTTATGGCTATGATACAATTATCTTATCTTCATCCTCTTTCATTAGATTCCTGAATGGTTAATACACACATGCTTAATTAACTCAACCACAGTCATTAAAATATCTTTTCGAATCAACTAAAGAGAAGAAACAATAGTTGGAGGAGTTGCTATGGAAATAGAGAGGAGTTTTCTAAGATCCTAAAGGCTTACCACCCAAGAGGGAAGTGGAGCATGAAATAGAGTTGTTTCCAGAATTCCCATTTCCAAATATTGGGTTGTATAGAAAGTCCATTATGGAAGTGAATGAAGTGAAGAAACAATTGTAACACTTGTTGGAGAAGGGTGTAATTTGATCAAGTACCTCACCTTGTGGGTCACCCATCATAATTGTGCCCAAGAAGGATGGGACATGGAGAATGTGTATCGATTACATGGAATTGAACAATATTACACTAAAGAATCGATACCCCCTACCAAGGATCGATGATCTATTGGACCAGTTGAAATATTCCAAGTACTTCACTAAGCTGGATATGAAATAAAGATATCACTAGGTATGATTCAAAGAAGAATATACCTAGAAGACTGCCTTCAAGGAAAGGCAAGGTTTGTATGAGTGGTTCGTTATGCCATTCAGTTTATGCAATGCACCGACTACATTTATGAAACTAATGAATGAGTTTTTACACCCTTATCTATATTAATTTTTTATTGTCTATTTAGATGATATACTAGTTTTTAGTGCTACCTAGGAGGAGCATATGTCACATCTTATGTAGGTGTTAGAGATTCTAAAAAAACACCATCTACTCGCAAATATCAAGAAATGAAAATTTTCTCAACAGTGTTTGGTGTAATTGGGGTATGTGATCAATGGAGTGGAACTCAAGATAGATACCACAAAGATGGAGGTCGTCATGAAATGGCCAATTCCTACAAATGTAACTGGAGTTAGGTGTTTTTTTGGGGTAGAACAATACTTGTGGTAATTCATAGCTTCATTTTCAGCGGTAGCTGCACCACTCCATGCCATAACAATGTAACACACCCAACCCCCTAAGTACACTTTTAAGGGATGGGGTGTTAAATTTTTTATTTTCCTAAAACTTCTCGAATCCCATTAAGAAGGACACCATCGTATTCTACTTGCCAAGAGATTTCCAACGACTGTAAGTTTGCTCAAAATAGAGCTTTGGACCAAAAGTTATGGCCCTTTGAAGTTTCTGGGCCTTTATTGGTCAAATGTTTCCATACTACCACATGGAATCAATGTGTCTCCACGTCATCGTGCTCATTTGAAGTGGCACTGATGTGTCATAACACGCCACCCCTTATTGCAGACGTGGTTGTAGGCATGACACTTGCCACCTATTCCATCAACATCAACCCTTTTCCACGCTCAATATTGATCTCCCCATCCTCCCGAGATCCACCTTCACCATATAGTGACACCCATCCACTAGGTTTTCAGACCGTGGGACCTCGGGATCTCAGATCTCGAGGTCTCAAGACCTTTTCACTATTTTTATAGCCCAAGACTCCCGATCCGAAATGAGTTGGAAACTTTCACATGCGGCCCTGTACTATGTTTCCATCTATATTAATAGTGGCACGATAGGTGGACACCATCACCTTATGACACATGGCACTCGTTTTCCCGGGGTCCACCTTCCCATTATGCCAATTTTTTCTTGACACATGGCATGATCACCACATGACACGTAGATCTCCCACATGGAATGTGTTAGAAAAATGGTATCGCAGAGCAATAAAATAAAACAAATGCGGAAATAAAACATGGAAGATACACAATACAATAGAGACAAAGATATACGTGGTCACCCAGTGTGGGCTATGCCACGAGAGAAATTGCTAGGTCCTTCCTTTTCATTATCTAACAAAATGAAGGGATACAAACTACAACACACCTGTTGTAACGTCCTCTTCTCTCTCTCACAGTCTCCTCTCTTAGAATACATTCAATACAATACATAGCCGTAATACAAATGGCCTCATACAAAAAAAAAAGTTTCCTTCTAGGGAAAAAATCCCTAACATAATATCTACTGTCATATATGTGACTTAATGATGAACGGTCAAGATTGACTATGAAATTACAATATACATTTACAAGACATTTTTTCTTTTCGGGGATTCACCCTCAAACCCCCATCCGGGGATGCTTCCCACGAACCCCGTAGGGGGTCAAGCCCACCTTGCAACTCCCTTCAGTGGAGGGGTGTACAGTCTTTCGAGGTGTACAATCTTCATGGGGTATAAACATGGATGAAAACAAAGACCTCTAAATTAGGAAGATAATCAGGCTCCACAATCAATAGACTGACGTGGTATACATGTCACCCTTGTACTCAAAATTCACCCAATTGGATGTTGATACTTGTCTGATTCCTACTCGTCGAATGACATCATCCGATGTCATCTCATATTTTTCAAGCATCGACTATCGACCCCTTTCGTAAGGCATGCTTCCCAAAATCTTTCGGGGTTCACGATCTAAGATACAATTGGCATCCTGGGGCATGTGGCCCTATCTAGTCATGCCACCTGACATGACACATGGACCAAACCATACTTGACATGTGGACCTAAGATTGTTTTCCACTTGGCATGACATGTGGCATTCGTACCCCTCGACATGTGGCACCAATTTCCCTTGTGGATATTCGTCCAAATATACCAAATTGAGTTGACACATGGCACCACCGATGGGTGACAAATGAACCTTCCATGGTATGACATGTGGATCATTTGTAGTGCTACATGTCACTGTCGGGACCATCCTGGAATTGTAGCAGCCTAAAGGATCGGACGATGGAGATTTGATCGTTAATTAACAGATCAACGATCCTTGTCGCCACAGACCTCAGACCTCGACACTTTTCCTATCTCCTATAAATTTAAACTCTTGAGGTCCGCCATCCGATAATTATGAAGTAATTAACTCAGTTAATCTTAGGATTTCGAGG
The DNA here is from genome assembly GCA_009831015.1 of Picea engelmannii. Classification (NCBI taxonomy): domain Eukaryota; kingdom Viridiplantae; phylum Streptophyta; class Pinopsida; order Pinales; family Pinaceae; genus Picea; species Picea engelmannii. Next base: position 199,564 of record ML781066.1, read on the forward strand.
CATTTATCCACATTAATCTCAATATTACTGTTGTTCCTAAGTTTATACTTTAAGGCTCTAAAGTATACCGTCAAGGCATCTGTAAAGGTAAAGGTAATTAAAAGGTAAGAATAAAAAAGAAGGGTAAATCAGAGTTGGTTTCTCAATTGCCTCTATCTAGATTCCCATTGTTCTTGGATGTTGATATCTCTCTCAATAGCTACCCATGAACGTTCTAATTAAACCCGATTAGTTGTTGTTTGTAGAATAGTATTAAACAGGTTTAAAGCAATGCTAGTTTGATCTTGGAGGCCAAGTTCTACGTTGGGCTGTCTATTATTTGGGAAAGTCATGGAAAATAAAGTTTTAATTAAATATGAAAAGTTTGAAGATTTGTTGCTTTAGTTTTTAAGGGATGAAAAGAGAAAAAGAGTTTTGGAACTCAAAATAATAGCATAATAACAGTTGAGGTCGTTTCCTATACTTTAAACAATTTTAAGTATAGTAAAATAAAAAAGTAGTACTGTTGAGAAAATATGAGGATTTAATCAAGAAAGAATCTCATATTGTAACAGGAGACAAAGAGGAAAACGAGATTTCTAATGAAATGTAAAATATAATCATTCAAATGACCTATAGGTCTTGAAATTGCTGATATCAATCACAGAGGAAAAACTGTAAATAATTCAATAACCAAATCAATTCAAACTACAATAGATGTATTAAATAAACTTATAGTTAATCATTCATTAGAAAGATGCAAGAATAAAAATATTGAAAAATATTGGAAACAGGGTAAAGAACACATAGCTTCAAGTTGACAGAATTCAGAATCTCGTCTGTATTATTTATATCACAGTGGATTGGAAAACTTTTTAATACAATCAGATCTCTCAAAAACAAAAATCCCTTTCTTAGTCTTGTGAAAATATATTTATACATGATCACCAAACATTTTTCCCATTGGTGATTAATTAACTTCCTAAGACTAATGGTTACATGAATGAACAATGTCAAACCATTTACATTTCTATTCTAACCACTATTATTCCAATGATGAGAATCTTTAAAACAACATTTCATGTCTGCATTGATGAACCTCCTCCTTCTGCTTTAAGAAAATGAATACATTTGCCCAGAAACTGCACTAAAACTCTGGGAGCTTCTGGAATATCCTTTTCTTCAAATAATACAAACTTTCTCTGCAATTCTGGCAAACGATCTTTGATTATCTTTCTCGTAAACTTAATAGTTTGTAGCTTTATGTTAGGCATTACTATCCATTTTTTAATTTGAGTAACATTGATTACTTTTATTTGTGGAATCTCTGCCTGAATTTCTTCCAGCTCTTCTTTAAATCTTAACTGATGCTTGAAAATATTAATTTCTCCTAACAACCCGGGACAGTCGCTTTTTCCAATGTTCAATGAAGTTTTATCTAAAAGATAAAAAATTCCTTGACAATTGTCATTAACTTCTCTGGTTATTCTTTTATTTTCTGTGATGTCTGCCTCCCATTCCTTGAGTATTACATCACCTTTAATCTGTTCTGAAATAGATAACTTTTGAGCCTCCCCGAAATCCTCTTTTGTTGAAAAAGCCACTGCTTTTTGGAAAGTTGCTCTGGCCGCTTTTACTTCTCTTTCTTTCTGGAAAATATCTTCCAAGGATTTATTAGTTTCCTAAAAGTAATTTTGGACAAATTCTAGATTGAAAAACACTCCCTGTTGTTCTTTTTCTATCTTCATATGTATTTCCAATACCTGGCCCTGGAAGATTTCAAGCTCTACCACTTGATTTGAAATGGAATTAATCTTATCTTGTAACTATTTATTTATTTCCTCTTGCTTTATGACCTGTGCTTGAGTGACCTGTATTTTCTGATTTGCTTCCTCTAAGCTTGCTTTCATTTTCTGAATGTCTTGAATATCATTTAATCTAGCTTGTTCTAGACCCTTTTTTATTCCCCAACTGATATTTCTTTCGGTCTCTTTCAATTGACTCTATAGCTGAGCTATCATTTGGTCTTTCTATTCCAACATAGTTGTCAAACTACCCACATAGTATAAATTCACTGATGCTAAAGCTCCCATTGTGCCCACTATTTCTGTAGCAAATTCTCCCTCTTTAAGTTTTTGTCCATCTATAATGATTTTGTGCTTTTTAATCATCATATCTCCTCTTGGATGCATCTCATGTTTCAAGATAGCCTTCCTCTTTTTACTGAAAAAATAATTGGATGAAGGAATCTCATCCCTAGAAATAGGCTCAAGATCACTAACGTATAGAGCTCCCTCATGGGGGTTTCCATAAGTAGACTGCAATGGAGTCAAGGAAGTAATGGGACTTCCAAGTTCTGTCGATGTTGTTCCTCCTACTCTTTTCGGAAAACTCTCAGGGATTGCTGAAGGTGTTTCTAACTCCTTTCCTTTCCCCATCTCTGATTTTTCTGTCTGAGGGACTTCTGTTTCTTGTGAAGGCATTTCACCCTCCATTTTTCCCTTTGTATTTTCTTTATCCTGTACATCTATTTCAAAGCCTAGGGGAGGCCCTTCCTTCTCTGGAGGAGGAGTCGTGGATTCACCTTGCAAAATTTTTGGCAAGCAACTTCGCCTGTGACTTTGGAAGGATATAAAACTAGTTTGCAAGTCGGGTGATAAGGCCTGTACCCTTTTCAATACCTCTTGATAAGTTTTATCCTCCTTGAAAATATCATCATAAACAGATGTTTCGTGCTCATAAGCTTTCAAATTACAGTGTATCAAATGTCTGCTTACTAATTGATAAGGGTCATGCTTTCTGTGCTCAATATCTACCAAGTTTATTTCTTCTAGTGCTTCAGCCTCCACTTTAGAATGACCGAGGTTTAGTAATGAAAATTTCCCGACATACACAGGGAATATTGGCCAGGATTTCTTTTGAGCTACCTTTATCTCTATCCCAATACAACCTTTCACTATTTGATATGCTACCTCCCTCAATACCGGTCTGTCCGGGAGGAATTTCGGAAGTGCGTGAGGGGGAATTGAGCACCCATAAACCCTAATGTAAGAGAAGTTTTCTTCAACAAACCAGTCAGCTATTGCTTTGAGATTTTCTGAGACTGCCTCAGAAATGCGAGGGGGTTCACAACCATAAAACATTTTATGCATTGGAATTATTACGAAATGACAAATTTCGTAAAATGCATTCTTAGCATTTTATTCCCAAAGTGCAGAATGATACTCATGAATGGGCTCGGGGCAAGTTATGTTCCAACTCCAATTCATCAAGGGAAATGAAGTCACAAAGAAAATTGCATCCATGATGTATGCCGACATATAAAAAGCCACTGGATGACCTTTAGATCTTGCAACTCTGTAGTTCAAGATTTCTTGTGCTAGATTATCCAACAAAATCTTACTCCAACTAAAAGTGTATCCTTCTAAAGCTTCTTCTAAAAGGAGCACCTAATCTGCAAGAAAATGGCATGGATTCTTTTTCCCAAAAAGTCTACACAGCATAATGGCTACATAGACCATGTATTCATTCAAAGATGTTGTAGCGTAAGCCCCATGGGTATCGGCCCTAAACTTTGATGGACATCTCCACCATTCTCTAATTAAATCCGGATAAGTTCGGTCGGCCTTAGTACACTCTTTCCTTTGAAATTCAGCTAAAAACTCAGCATTATAAATATACTTAGGATTTGGCGAGAGTTTATACATTACTTGTGTATGCTCTGGCCTGAATGAGTCGACAATGACCCCTTGATCATTTAAAATGCTTCTCGTCGGAATATCACACTTTTCCAAGGCCCATTTGATCATGTCATTATACGCCATAAGCCGAGGGCACACCGTGATCTTATGAATCTCTGATTCTGCTACATCTTGGAAGTGATTCTCAGAGTCAGTAGGAGAATTCTTAATTTCGTATTCCAGGAATTCAGAGATTTGTGTCCAAGATTTAATTGAATCGATAGCGTGTGGCGTAGTGTCATATATGATATCTCCTTCCTCTGTATCTTCAATCTTCTTCGGTGCCTTCTTTGGTGCCACGACTTTAAGTTAGATGGAAAACCTGTCACATAAAAGGAGTGTATGAGCTCGGCTGAATGCGTCTTATGCTTGATAGTATGAAACAAAATATGTTGTGAAACTCAGACCTTCAAATTCTCTTTTAATTCATTTAACGATGAAGGGACTGACGCAGCTAACAAGAATTCAAGACATTTAATGCAATAGATATTTACTAAGATATGCATTAGTGTCACATATCACCAGTTATTTTTTATTTAAGTGGCCACATTTTGGCGCTTTTGAATTCAAAATTCAGAACATTTCATTCAATCGGAAATTGAAACGTGAACAAAACCTAAAAAGATTGATTATCATTAATCATGCTTTCAAAACAGAGTTAATTTAGACAAATCACAGATTAAGAGTCAAGATTTTGTGTTTCTGGATTTCGGGGATTGAGTTGATAAGAGGTATTATATCACTGAATCCCGATTTTCAAAATCGTGAAATCACGACAAGATTAAATTAGGACTTAAATTTGTTTTAGCAAAATAATTGATCAGTATTAAGCATTTCTGGATTTTAGGGATCGTGTTGACAAGAGGTATGTTATCACTGAATCTCGATTTTCGAAAGTGCGAAATCATTAACTTAAGCCGTGAATTTTCGTTTTAGTGAATTAATTAATCAAGATTAAGGATTGACCTCCAAAATAGAAATAATTTAGACTAACACAAATTTTGAGTCGGAATTTCACGTTTCAGGATTTCGGGGATCGATTTGACAAGAGGTATGTTATCGCTGCATCCTTATTTCCGAATAGCGATACGACTAATTTACTTTTAATAATTATTTACTTCAACTTTTCTGGAAATCAGGGATTGGGATTTCACGATTCAATATGTATTAAAACCTATGTTCTTAATAAACCCCGAATCCTGAAAGCCCCTTTTTTATTAGTCTGATTTTTTTTCTTTTTATTATTATTAGAATTTAAATATGTCGGAGTTTCGGTACCGGCCTTTTGGAAATGAAAGTGAGGGTTATGCTTCTTGAAAAGACGAAACCCGAAAAAGGAAGGCTTTAGTCTTCAGATTAAAAAATTTAAAATATGTTTCAACATAGGCTCCAATTGGGGACCTTGTCTCCCTGTGGGATGAGGAAAACATGTAGACTTAGTGCCTTTATTGGATTAATGGAGTCAAGGGATTATCTCTGCAGAAATTGCTAAGGAAGCGGATACAGAGGAAAAAGATATTTCATCCTTACTTCTGGAAATCTTTTCAAAACTCTCATTTGTTGTAAGTTCAGCTGCAGTCCCATTCATGATCTTCTCCTTCTCGTTACTGAAATTAAGTTAGCGTTAAGATGATCAAAACAATCCTAGGAAACCCAACATATTTTGTTCCTTTCAGCTTGCATCAAACGAAGCAAAATTCATATTTTTAATTGGGGAGCCCTGTTTGGACCTGGGATGCAGATCTGGTTTCGAAAAAACTAGTGACTAGAGTAGAGTGATATTTAAGTATGATAACCTTACAGATACCTCAGATATTTCTTCATTGCCAGTGAGCCTGTTCAGTACCCCGGTGAAGTTATCTGTCCCTTTTTACTGAATTTCCTTTCACCACTTCAAATCCAAATTATGCATTTAACCTAAGATATTGCTTCATTGCCAGCGAGCCTGTTCAGTACCCCGGTGAAGTTATCTGTCCCTTTTTACTAAGATGAGGGAAATCATTTAAATGAATTTCCTTTCATCTTCTTTTGGAGTAGATGGGGGCAATCAAATATGAATTTCCTTTCACCATCTGTCTTATATTTTACTTTTTGAATGCGAAGTGGGGGCAATCAGTGGTACTTAATATACCAGGGATGGTATCTGTGTAAAAATTGCAGTGGAGGTCTGTCAACTTATTTTGATTACTCTAGACCAACCTTCTCTTAACTTTCAAAACACCTTAGTCCGCAGAGAAAAAGGGGAAGATTAATTGTAGGGGTCTTCCTTCGAGCAAGCTTAAATCCTTAGAAAACTGTTAAGAAACCTAGGAGAGTCAGGATCGGCCTAACCATAACTTTGTTTAGTTGGAGAGTGAGGAGTTATGAGGACTGGTCTACCTTTTAAGAGTTGTTTTTCAGCTTCAAAAGTTAAGACGTAATCTCTTCTCCCTCTGTGGGAAACCCGGAAAGAGGCTTGGTTTTTTAAGAAGACAAAATTGAGGGTAGAAAGGGGAGATGTAGAAAGACCTGGAAATCGAAAAACAGAGGTCATAAATTAAACCCAACTCTTGGAAGTCTTTCTCGGGGATGCTTTTCTCTTTTTGTTTATTTTAATTACCTCTTATCTTATTCTAGGTGAAACTCTTAGGGTCTAGATTTTTAAATCATTCTTTTAGTGACCTATCACACTTATGAGACAATCACCGCACTTTTTTATAAAAAACCTTTTTTTGAAAAAATAGACTTTTCTGGAATTCACACCTTTGCCTTACCATTTTCGTTCTCTTTTGAAATAACCGAAAAATCTTATCTATCACCTATTTTTGGCGAATTTATCTTCCGCTATAAGGCTATCTATTTGCTACTTTCACTTGTCAGGCTGTCAGCCAGAATCGTGTAAGGGAACAATACAAAGAGTATCAGGGCTTTTAAAAGAATTGAATACATTGAGAATTTTGTATCCCTACTTCTTAGAAAAACATTAACCTATTTTATTTTATTTTTTATTTTTTATTGATAGAATGAAAGTAGACTTACCAAAGAAAATTATGAAAAAAGAATAATCAAATCGGTATATACGGTGCGAATTCTGGAAATCAACTATTCCATATAGTGTTTTAAATAACGCTCGTTGACAGGGGCATTTAGGATTTTACCGTCCAAATTTTCTAACAGAAACAATTTTTTTCCTTTAGGAGATGCAACCTTGAATGGTCTGTACCAGATGTGGTCGAATTTACAATGTTTCGCCGAGTCTTCCTTCCTTGCATCCCATTTTAAAACCAAATCTCCTGGGAGAAAATCTCTGTCTTTGGCTTTATGGTTGAATAATGCTTTCATGTTGTCTTGGTATTTCTACAACCTTTCATCCACATCGGCCCTGTGCTGTTGGACTTCAATCAACTGATTTATCCTTCTTGTGATATGATTTGGTTCTTCCTTCTCATCTTGCCAAAGTTTCATTATAGGAAGCACTAGATTTATCGGTAAAACTACATCCGGTCCCATATACCATTTGGAAAGGAGAAGTGCCGATATAATTTTTCGTGCCTATCCAATTTGCCCACAGAGCACATTTCAAATGCACATGCCATGATTTCTTGTTTTCCCTCAACACTTTCTTAATTATATTGATTAGGCTCTTATTTGAAGACTGGGCCAGACCATTTCCCTGAGGGTAGTATGCCATGGAACGACCAAGCACAATATTATATTTTTGGCAGAAACTGACCATAGCCATAGATTTAAAATTCCGTGTGTTATCTGTGACTATCTTTCCGGGGCATCCAAATCTAGACAAAATATTCTCTTCTAAGAAATCTATTACCACCGAATCAATAGCCCTTCTAGTTGGAATAGATTCCACCCATTTGGTGAAGTAATCTGTTGTAGTTAGGATCCATATATGCTGAGCGCTAGAATGAGGATTAATTTCTCTTATGAAATCTAATCCCCATTGCTGAAAAGGAACTTCCGTTTTGACTGGAACCAATGGCATTGTTGGAAGCTTATGCTTACCTGTGAACAATTGGTAAGGGTTGCAAGCTCGGACCTTGGCGTTTACGTTCGAGAAAAGTTTGGGCCAATAGTACCCTACCCTCAGGATCTTATAAGATGTTTCCCTCCAGGCATGGTGTCCTCCACATACTCCTTCATGAAATTGGATTATGACCTTTTTCTGTTTATGATTCGACCAAACAAACCAACAGGAAGACAAGCGGGTCCTTCCAATACAATTGTCTTTTGGATATACAGTATTTGACAGCATGTAGCTTCAATGTTCTGGCTTTAGATGAGGTCAAGTCACTTGGGAACTTCAAGGTCAACAGGTAGGACACTATGTCTTTGTACCAATCTAATAAAGAAAATTTCTCTGTGATTCTGATTTCAGCTATTTGTTCATCGAGTTCGTTAATGTCCACACACTCTTCGCTTCTCTGTAAGCCATTTATCCTGAGAGCTCTGAAATTTGATTCAGTTAATAGTTTAGCTAAACCTTGCCCCTTCACTAGTTTCATTGGTTTAATCTCCAAATCGAATTCTTGAATTTTGGCAAGCCATCGTCCTCTTTTTCCATCACTGTCGGACTGAACCAAAATATCTTTTACGGAGCTAGTGGGTACATATGCAATCACCTTAGAATGCAACACATAGGTTCTGAAAGCCTTTAACGCCTTTACCATAGCATATTCTTGTTTTTCCATTATATTATATCTAAGTTCGACGTCTCTAAGACTTTTGCTAAAAAGGGCTATCCGCTGCTCGAAACTTTCTTCATTTTTTTGGAGGAGAACCGCGGCGATTGTGTGTTCGGAGGCGAATGAGAAAATAAGAAAATCCTTTAGATAATCAAAGCTTGCTAGTATGGGTGCCTCTCTTATAACCTTTTTGATGCGTGTGAACAATGCTTTAGATTCTGCTGTCCATTTCACTTTGTTGTTTTTCTTTAGCATATATGTGATCAATTTCACGATTTCAACAAAGTTTGGAATACATCTCCTTAAAAAAAATATTTTTCCTAAGAATGATTGAATCTCCTTTACATTCCTAGGAATATTTATTGTGTCTATATCTTCCACTCTTTTAGGGTCGATTCTAATTCCATCTCGAGACACAATATGGCCCAAGAGTTTACCTTCTTGCATAGCAAAGTGATACGTTTTGGGGTTTAAAGACAAACCAAAATTGCGGCATTTCTCAAACGTTTGCTTGAGATGAATAAGATGATCTTCATCAGATTTAGAAAAAACGGTTAGATCATCAAGATAGATAACCAAAAATTCATCTCGTTCGCCAATGAAAGCGATATCCATAGCCTGCTGGAAAGTAGCACCTACATTCATCAAACCAAAAGGCATCTTGTCATACATGAATGTACCCTAAGGGGTGGTAAAGGCCATCTTTTATTTATCGTGTTCACAGATGACGATCTAATTGTACCCAGAAAAAAACGTCGATCATTGACATCCTATTTGCCCCAACTACTTTTTCTAAAACATGATCCATTTTGGGTAGGGGGTAATTATCTTTGAGGGATGACTTATTTAGATTTCTTAAATTGACACACAATCTAATTTCTCCATTTTTCTTTCTAACCGGGACTAGGTTTGCTAGCCAATCTGAGTATCTTAGTGGTATGATTATCTTTGCATCTAAGATCTTTTTGACTTCCTTTTCGATCACGAGCAATAAAATAGGATTAATTTGTTTGAGTTTTTGTCTAAAGGGTTTGACATCAGGCTTCAAGGGTATCTTATGTTCGATCACAGAGGTGTGATAGGTTCTCAGCTCTTCATATGACCAAGAGAAAATGTCTTTGTACTTTATAAGCAACTCTGCGTATTTATTTTTGGTTTCTGTGGACAGATATTTGGATAGTTTCACCATTCGAGGGTTTCCTTTAGTACCTATGTCGCAGTCCTCAACCTCTTCAGGTTGAGGCTGTAGAGTGGATTTTGAAGGGATATCATCTTGATTGAATAATCTTTCCAAAGGAATCAGGCCCTTGGGGATCTGGTCATTTTTAAGAATGAGCATTCGGTGATTTGTGATTTTATCGTGGAACTCTTGAGGATCCTCCTCTTCCTGCATGATCCAAATAGGATCATTTTGATTTTCTTGATCAGTATGCATTTCGACAAACTCATCTATTGATTCTAAAAATTTGCGAAGCTGTTCATCGTCCTCAAAGACTTGCCAATTCTGTATGTTATTCGGTATTGAAGGTCGATGCCTTATTTTTATGTGATATTTTAATTTAAACGTGGTGGGAGGTGTGAAAGTTGAGGCTTCTTTGGCTAACACATTAGCCTGCTGGTTTTCGGTTCTTGGAACGAAATGAACATTCACAGAGGAGAAGAAATTCTCGATCAGATCCCAAACACAATTCATGTAGGACCTCAACCTAGGATGTTTGGCATGGTACTGTCGGTTTACCTATTTTATGATTAAATCAGCATCATCAAAGACTTCGAGTTTTTTTATTTTCATTCTCCTAGCAGCTTCTAATCCTAAAACTAAGGATTCATACTCACATATGTTATTTGTGCAGTCCACGTTACAATGTATAGGAAAAGGGGATGACAAATTGATCATCAAGAGCCAGAAGGAGTGCCCCTGCTCCAGCTCCTAAGTAGGATGAAGCACTGTCAAAAAACATTTTCCATATACCAATACTATATACATTTTTTTTAATTTTTTCTTTTTCCTAGTTTTCTTCTGTACAACTTTTGTTTATACCTACCTCAAAATCGTCATCAATAAATAAGATACAATTTCTAAATCTTGATCGACAATATATACAGGCTGGTTATTTGGGTTATGTGGATCACCTACCATGAATGCCAACCTAGTCTCTTTGTAAAGATGCATGTATTGTCCTCCAAAAATTGGAATTGTAGCGTATGTCATGTCAAACTGGAGAGATCCTCCAAGCTTGGCACCCCATGACCTAGATAACAACATACCATAATTCAGAGGGATTTCGGTGACCACTACATCCATAAGAATTATTTTTGTGGGTATTTGTGCCAGACCTACCACCAGGTCTTTAATCATGCCTATGCATTTGACCTTTCTTGAATAAAATGAATATAAGTCTCCATATGGCCTGGTGATTTCGAGACCTAGTTTCTCCATAATGGATTTTGGCATCACATTGTGAGATGCTCTAGAATCTAGCATGCAATTATGAAGTAGGTGGTCGAACAAGGTCAACGTGATATAGAAGGGGGAAACAATGTCTCTTGCACCTTCGAAATGCGAGCCAAAAACTATGTTTGGCTTGTCATCTTCTAAGTTGATGACATCGGCCTGGCTTTTGTCTTCTGAAAAGCTAATCATCTTGGAAATTTGTTTTCTGTGTATGGGATTTTTAGCCAGTTCAACAAGTGGGATAGGGATTTTGATTTTATTTATTTCATTTTCCAGACTAAAATTTCCCAGGGCCTTGTCGTTCTCTATGTTGGGGGCTTCAATTCATTTCTTTTCATCTTTTCTTTGTGATGCGGATTTAGTTTCACTCGTAGGGACCTGTTTTTTCATGGTGGGTGTTCCTACTGACTTAGACTTAACAGGTTGTGTGTCAGTGGTTTGGGTTTTTGCATTTTTTTTCTCAGCAACCTTTGGAGCTGCTTCATCAGTTTCACCTCTCGGTAAGATCTTTTTTGTTGGAGCGATTGGAAGATTCTTATTCCTAGGTATTAAATTATATTTCTCATGTGGTTCGGCTATAATATCATCAACGATACCCTGATAAGCCAGATATTTAGAAGTATCATTGCTAACATCGTCTTCCGATCCAATTTCTTTATTTAAGGATCTTTCATAATCTTGTCTTGATAAATAGGGTGATTTATTATCGTTGTCAATATTATTAATAACCTCATCAAACTCTTCAAAATCTTCTAGATCTTCCTCTCCAATGAAGTTTTCACTTTTAAAGGGGGTTGGAATTTTTTGATCCTCATTTTTAATTGTTTTCTGTGGGGCCTGAGGATCAAGATTCCTTCTAAAATCCTTCCTAGGAAAATTATCCCTTTTTGATTTCTCTAGTTCCATTTTTGAGACCTTATTTGAAAGTTCTCTAATTACCCTAGCCATATTGTCTATTTTGTCTCCTGAGGATTTCCCCGATCTTGAGGATCCACCTTGTTCTTTGAATTTCCTATTTTCTTTGTTCCCGGTTTTTATTTTTGCTTTAAATTTCCCTGATGCCATCATGTTCGATTCGATTTATAATGCTTCATCTTTCATTTTCATGAGATCTACTGATCTCCTTTCTCTCAATAATAGAGTGAAATCAGGATCAAAGGCTCCAGTGAAAGTCACCTTTGTTGCGGGTTGAGAAGGTTTGACCTCGACCGGGATTTTACTATACAACTTATTAAACCTTTGCTTGAATTCTAGAACTGATTCTGAATTTTTCTTTCTAAGGGCTCCAAATTCAGTTAGGTAATAGAGGTGGTCCCTCCTCTCCCCCCATTGTCTAATAAAGGCATTTTCAAGTTCTTCATAAGATCTTAGAGATTCGGATGCTAAATCTCGGAACCAGGTTCTTACCTGTCCTTCAAAAGTCTGAACGAGGAGTCTAGAATAGACATCTTCGTGTTCTATTCCGAGGATGTTGACAAATTGGTCAAAAAAGTTTATGTGCTCTTGAGCGATCAAATCTCCTTCGCCTGTAAATTTGGGAATGATTTTCATATAATTTTCGGGAAGATCGTGTAGGGGAACTGGGAGGACAAGGGGGGCATATCTAGCAACTACTTTAGCAAAGATTCCAGGAAGCGGTGCTTGGCCACTTGCTGGTCCTCCTGGGGAACCACCTCCAGCTCCAACACCTCCATGTGCAACCATTGATAGATTTGAGGCTGAAGCTCAGAATGTGTGAGGAGAAGGTTCACGGAAATCTGGGGAAAATACCTCAGGAAAAGACAACGTATCGTATGAGAGGGGGAGCGATATGGATCTCTCAAGTGTTTCTGAAATGTTCAATTGTGTAAAATCAGGCTGAAAAATAGTATGTATGGGTGAAATGACTTGTCTAAGGGATCTTCATAATTTTAAAATCTTTTCCAGATCAGAGACTAGCAAGGTCTGCTTGTTGTCTGGGTTCTTTTTGGTGTTCTTTCAGCTAATAGCCAGTTTACTTATCGTGGAGTCACCAAGTGAAAAATAAAGGTAGCCTTAGAAGGTTTTCTATCTTTGTTCACTATCAAAGAAAGAAAGTGTCAATGTCGTTCTTCCCAGGGAAAAGTTTCGTTTCTTCATCCCCGACAACGACGACAAAAATATGTTGTTCTTGAGTTTATACTTTAAGGCTCTAATGTATACCGTCAAGGCATCCGTAAAGGTAAAGGTAATTAAAAGGTAAGAATAAAAAAGAAGGGTAAATCAGAGTTGGTTTCTCAACTGCCTCTGTCTAGCTTCCCATTATTCTTGGATGCTGATATCTCTCTCAATAGCTACCCATGAACATTCTAATTCAACTCGGTTAGTTGTTGTTTGTAGAATAGTATTAAACAGGTTTAAAGCAATGCTAGTTTGATCTTGGAGGCCAGGTTCTACATTGAGCTGTCTATTATTTGGGACAGTCATGGAAAATAAAGTTTTAATTAAATATGAAAAGTTTGAAGATTTGTTTCTTTAGTTTTTAAGGGATGAAAAGAGAAAAAGAGTTTTGGAACTCAAAATAATAGCATAATAACAATTGAGGCCGTTTCCTGTACTTGAAACAATTTTAAGAATAGTAAAATAACAAAGTAGTACTGCTGAGAAAATATGATGATTTAATCAAGAAAGAATCTTATATTGTAACAGGAGACAAAGAGGAAAATGAGATTTCTAATGAAATGTAAAATATAATCATTCAAATGACCTACAGGTCTTGAAATTGCTGATAGCAATCATAAAGGAAAAACTATAAATAATTCAATAACCAAATCAATTCAAACTACAATAGATGTATTAAATAAACTTATAGTTAATCATTCATTAGAAAGACGGAAGACGAAAAATATTGAAAAATATTGGAAACGGGGTAAAGAACACATAGCTTCAAGTTGACAGAATCCAGAATCTCGTCTGTATTATTTATATCACCGTGGATTGGAATTTTTTTTAATACAATCGGCTCTCTCAAAAACAAAAATCCCTTTCTTAGTCTTGTGAAAATATATTTATACATGATCACCAAACATTTTTCCCGTTGGTGATTAATTAGCTTCCTAAGACTAACAGTTACATGAATGAACAATGTCAAACCATTTACATTTCTATTCTAACTGCTTTATTATTCCAATGATGAGAATCTTCAAAATAGTATTTCATGTTTGCATTGATGAACCTCCTCTTTTTGCTTTAAGACAACGAATACATTTGCCCAGAATTCTCCCTCTTTAAGTTTTTGTCCATCTATAATGATTTTGTGTTTTTTAATCATCATATCTACTCTTGGATGCATCTCCTATTTTAGGATAGACTTCCTCTTTTTACTAAAAAAATAATTGGATGAAGGAATCTCATCCCTAGAAATAGGCTCAAGATCACTAATGTATAGAGATCCCTCGTGGGGGTTTCCATAAGTAGTCTACAATGGAGTAAAGGAAGTAATGGGACTTCCAAGTTCTATGGATGTTGTTCCTCCTACTCTTTTCCGAAAACTCTTAGGGATTTTTGAAGGTGTTTCTAACTCCTTTCCTTTTCCTGTCTTTGATTTTTCTATCTGAGGGACTTCTGTTTCTTGTGAAGGAATTTCACCCTCCTTCATTTTTCCCTTTGTATTTGCTTTATCCTGTGCATCTGTTTCAAAGCCTGGGGGAGGCCCTTCCTGCTCTAGAGGAGGAGTCGTGGATTCACCTTGCAAAATTTTTGGCAAGCAACTTCGCCTGTGACTTTGGAAGGATATAAAACCAGTCTGCAAGTCAGGTGATAAGGCCCGTACCCTGTTTAATACCTCCTCATAAGTTTTAACCTCCTTGAAAATATCATCATAAACAGATGTTTCGTGCTCATAATCTTTCAAATTACAATGCATCAAATGTATGCTTACTAATTGATAAGGGTCATGCTTTATGTGCTCAATATCTACCAATTTTATTTCTTCTAGTGCTTCAGGCTCCACTTTAGAATGGTCGAGGTTTAGTAATGTAAATTTCCCAACATACACAGCGAAGATTGGCCAGGATTTCTTTTGAGCTACCTTTAGCTCTATCCCAATACCACATTTCACTATTTAATATGCTACCTCCCTTAATACCAGTCTGTCTAGGAGAAATTTCGGAAGTGCGTGAGGGGGAATTAAGCACCCATAAACCCTAATGTAAGAGAAGTTTTCTTCAACAAACTAGTCAACTATTGCTTTGAGATTTTCTGAGACTGCCTCAGAAATGTGAGGGAGTTCACAGCCATAAAACATTTTATGCATTGGAATTATTACGAAATGACAAATTTTGTAAAACGCATTCTTAGCATTATCTTCCCAAAGTGCAGAATGATACTCATGAATGGGATCGGGGCAAGTTATGTTCCAAATCCAATTCATCAAGGGAAATGGAGTCACAAATAAAATCAAATCCATGATGTATGATGACATATAAAAAGCCATTGGCTGACCTTTAGATCTTGCAACTCTGTAGTTCAAGATTTCTTGTGCTAGGTTATCCGACAAAATCTTACTCCATTTAAAAGTGTATCCTTCTAAAGCTTCTTCTAAAAAGGGCACCCAATCTACAGTAAAATGGCAGGGATTCTTTTTCCTGAAAAGTCTACACAGCATAATGGCTACATAGACCATGTATTCATTCAAAGATGTTGTAGCATAAACCCCATGGGTATCAGCCCTAAACTTTGATGGACATCTCCACCATTCTCTAATTAAATACAGATAAGTTCGGTTGGCCTTAGTACACTCCTTCCTTTGAAATTCAACTAAAAACTCAACATTATAAATATACTTAGGATTTGGCGAGAGTTTATACATTACTTGTATATGCTCTGGCCTGAATGAGCCGAAAATGACCCCTTGATCATTTAAAATTATCCTCGTCGGAATATAAACCTTTTCCAAAGCCCATTTGATCATGTTGTTATATGCCATAATCTGAGGGCGCGCCGCGATCTTATGAAACTTTGATTCTGCTACATCCTGGAAGTGATTCTCGGAGTTAGTAGGAAAATTCTTAATTTTGTATTCCAGGAATTCAGATATTTGTGTCCAAGATTTAAATGAATCGATAGCGTGTGGCATAGTGTCGGATATGATATCTCCTTCCTCTGTATCTTCAATCTTCTTCGGTGCCTTCTTTGGTGCCATGACTTTAAGTTAGATGGAAAACCTGTCACAGAAAAGGAGTGTATGAGCTCGGCTGAATGTGTCTTATGCTTTATAGTATGAAACATAATATGTTGTGAAATTTAGACCTTTAAACTCTCTTTTAATTCATTTAACGATGAAGGGACTGATGCAACTGACAAGAATTCAAGACATTTAATGCAGTAGATATTTACTAAGATACAGATTATTGTCACATATCACTAGTTATTCTTTATTTAAGTGGCCACATTTTGGCGCTTTTGAATTCAAAATTTAGAACATTTCATTCAATAGGAAACCGAAACGTGAACAAAACCTAAAAAGATTGATTATCATTAATCATGCTTTCAAAATAGAGTTAATTTAGACTAATCACAGATTAAGAGACAAGATTTCGTGTTTCGATATTTCGGGGATCGAGTTGACAAGAGGTATGTTATCACTGAATCCCGATTTCCAAAATCGTGAAATCACGACAAGATTAAATTAGGACTTAAATTTGTTTTAGCAAAATAATTGATCGGTATTAAGTGTTTTGGGATTTTGGGGATCGTGTTGACAGGAGGTATGTTATCACTGAATCCCGATTTTCGAAATTGCGAAATCATTAAATTAAGCCGTGAATTTTCGTTTTAGTGAATTAATTAATCAATATTAAGGACTGACCTCCAAAACAAAAATAATTTAGACTAACACAGATTTTGAGTCAGAATTTCGCATTTCAGGATTTCGAGGATCGAGTTGACAAGAGGTATGTTATCGATGCATCCCGATTTCCGAAATAATGATACGACTAATTTACTTTTAATAATTATTTACTTCAACTTTTTGGGAAATCGGGGATCGAGATTTCGCAATTCGATATGTATTAAAACCTATGTTCTTAATAAACCCCGAGTCCCGAAAACCCCTTTTTTATTAGTCTAATTTTTTTCTTTTTATTACTATTTGAATTTAAATCTGTCGGGGTTTTGGTACCGACCTTTTGGAAGTGAAAGTGAGGGTTATGCTTCTTGAAAAGCCGAAACTCTAAAAAGGAAGGCTTTAGTCTTTAGATTAAAAAATTTAAAATATGTTTCCACAATTATGACTCCCAAACTTCACCTTGAGATCTACGTTGGAGATCTACCCATCAAGTGAAATCTAAGAAGGACACGTGTCACCACCAGGTAACCACAGGCACCTGACTGTGACTCTTTACCAATCTACTATATACTAAGAATCACATGGTCCACTATCTGGGGATTATGAGATCATTAACTAAGTTAATCTTGTGATTACAAGGTGATTAGCTTGGTTAATATCAATTTTTTTACCCCAGACCCTTATCACAGGATCTACGACTGAGGTCCGTGATGAGTGTATCTGACGACTGAGATCTTAAGGCACTCTTTCAAATTTTTAAGCCTAACAAGGCCCACACTTGAATTTTCAGTGAATCAAATGATGATATGTGTTAATCCCTTGACCCCCTGTCTGCCAAGATGGCACAACATGTCACTCTTGATACCATTCTCTCTCTCTCTCTCTCTCTCTCTCTCTCTCTCCCACTTGTGCTTATGTAACAAGGCATGGGACCAGGGGTTGGAACCCTGGTCCCCATATATCATACATTGGGACTTCCAAAGAGTTGGACTTAGAAATCTTTCAGGGTATAGTGCTTTGGTGCCCTGGGTCACAAAACTCCCTCATGAGATTTACCTATTAGATCAACGACCAAGATTTCTTGGACCATAGATCTGATGATCATGGTTTAAGGCACTCATTCAAAGGCTTGAGATCAACAAGGGACCACACTTTAATCACCCATGAACTGGGAGTTGACAAGTGTCACCCGAGTGACACTCTGACTACCACGTTGGCACTGCATGTCATGAAGAAGTCACTCTCTCACTCTCCCTTGGGATTAGGTAAAAAGGAACATAACCAGGGGCTGGAACCCTAGTCCCTAGATATCAAACATTGGGTAGCAGGACATCCAAACATAACCCCCTAGGAAAAAGCGTCGATATCTGAGATCTGACGAGATCTGCGTGATAGAGATCAATGATGTATTTCATCTCCACCTTCAGATCCAAATATTGTTGAGTCTTTCTATTTATCACAGGGAATTAAACTAGCTTGGTTTAGGTTTTTGACTTAGCATTCCCACGGTTCTACACTACGCCATTTTGTGAGGTTTCCTAACTCATCTCCCTTAGGTTCTTACTCCAGTCACTAAGGCGACAAGCCTATTGCATGACCTACAATCGAGGATTTGATTCCTCGTGATTGTCTAGTGTTAAGGAAATGAAAGGACATGGTGTTCATCGACCTTCTTGGGCCTTTGACACACAAACAATACATTTATTTTAGTCTTGTTACATGATACCCACTTTTAACTATGCAATATATGCACAATATTCATTATGCTACAGTCGTCCAAACACAATGATTTATGGATTAAACATGCATCAATATTGTTATTCATGCATGCACATTTATAACACAAAATTACAAACATCCAACCACACGTTTCAATTCAATTATACAGAGTGTAGAGATACGTATATATTTATAGGATGTAACCAACCAAATCGACTATAAGTGTTCTCCTTTCCACCCAACCATGGCATCTGCCTGCTTAGTAACTTTGACAACAAGCTACCCCCATGCTAAGCCATGCTACTATCAGGGAACTTTGGACTCAATCCTTCATTTCATGTCACAGTTCTCTCTTCTTAGGTGTTTCCTCTAACTCAGGGCTCATCTCTTCCCATGAGCATTCCCACTATGTCTACCCTTGAGCATTCTCTTGCTCACCTCGATTGGGAAGTTTCTCAACCTATCCCCTTCATTCTGTTAGAAGAAAAGCCATGGGTCAATCTGGGGATTCAGAATTGGTATGTTGTTGTACCTATGTGATCTGAAAATGAAGAAGATTTGTCTCTTTTAAATTATTTGTAAGTGTTAATTATGTGTGCTTGGAAAAAAGGATCAATTTGCAAACACATAAATTAAAGAGTTTTCACACTTAATATGCACATAATAACCAACAATTAACAACCATCAGTAAACACATAACACAACAAATGATAAAGGAGTTCACCCCTCTCTTGGGCTACATCTCCTGGTCCAGTTTCTGATGGATATTTTATACATTTGATCAAAGTGATGAAAACAATGCTTTACAGTGCTAAAAATTCCAAATAGATGGCTCCAATGGCTCCAGAACATCCAAAAAACCCTAGCTAGGCTCTTTCAACACCTGATTTGGCCAATTCGCACCTGTGTGTGACTAACCTGGGCCAAAAACCAAACACCACACCAAAAACCCAATACATCGCACCATTTCGAGAAATGCGGCAAATTGTCGCACCATTAAGGTAATGGACACTTTTCCCGATGGAAGTAATGATCGCATGGGCCATGTGGCGTACCTCCGACCTAAAATCTAACACCTACCAAATCCTTTGCAACTTCCATGCTCTAGGGTCATATGGAACGACCATATGGCAAGGTGTCCTGCACCTTCCGGGATTAAACTACCTGCGCCATTGGTTATATGTAAGGGTCATATGTGGTGTATGCACCGGGGGATGGGGCTAAGTCCCAACCTTTTTCTTCTCCAATCTAACCTTAGTTACAATTCAAATAAATTCAAACTGGTATTTTCTTAAGTAACAAGCCATAGGCAGGTTGGTAGCCCGAGTCCTGCCAAACCTTTGGCGTGTCCACTCGGAGGTCGGGGGTTTGATCCCCATGGACTTCACCACATTTTATTCACTGGAGGGGTGCCACATGGAAGCCCATGACTAGAACACATGGCACCATATCATTTTCCAATTAAATGACATGTGTCAACAAATCATTCATCCACATGTCTGCCACATAGCCTACCCAGTCATCCTTCCAACTCAAAACTTCCATGTCATTGTACAGTCATACGGACTGTAAGGTCAGCTGCCACATCAACACTGTAAGGACTGTACAGTCAGCAAAATTTTGTCTATTTGGAAAAATGGACATAACATGATATCTCACTTATACAACGTTCATTTGAACTTGTTTGAGTTGCATTGGGATTGAGAGGATGAGGCCTACACACGTGTGCATTTTGAAGAAATTCCAAGCACTTTGATTTTTGAGCAAAATTTGATCCCCTGGATCACTCCTCCCCATTGGGTAGCTTTTGGACCTCCAAAATACTACTTTCAGTCTATCTGAAGATCAGGGTATAGTTCCCTCACCTTTCCAACCTCAATCCACTTGTCCTTGCTTGGATGTTTTCCTTTAAGACCAATTCGAAGGTATTCCACATTCCCTCATTTTGAAGTTCTCATCCTCCTGTCAAGGATTGTGTCTTCATGCAGTTCTAAAAGATATTCTAGTGAGAAATCATCTATAGAAGGAATCTAAACATGTTCTCCTTGATCATCAATCAAAGGAGGCTCATACAATCTCAAATTCTCAACATTAACAACTACATACATTTGCATATAAGGAGGCAAATCCAAATGGAAGGGATTGTTACCAATCTTTTCAATAATTTTGAAAGGTCCATATCTAATTGGTTTCAATTTTTTACCTTCTCCTTTAAGCCTCTCTTTGCTAATGTAAATCCAAACTTCATCTCCAACTTGGGAACCGTGATCAACACGATGCTTGTCATGTCTTGTCTTGGCTCTTTTCCAACTGTTCTTGTACCATTTGATGCACCAATTGAATTTTTTCAATGAACTTCTTTGCCCTATCAATGTCATAATAACCATCAATAGCAATGTCTTTCCCAAAGATAAAATCTAAAGGAGAAGGTTTGAGTTGAAGAGTGCTTAGCCCGGTTGTAAGCATGTTGAATGTAGTGTAGCTTCTCATCCCAAAGCTTGGGATGCTTGCTGCAATAACCATGAAGAATATGCACTACTGTTCTATTAACCACTTATGTTTGACCATCAGTTTGTGAATGAAAATTTGTGCTCTTTTTCGGCTTGGTGTCTATGAGTGCCCATAAATTTGACCAAAAGTTCCCAATAAATCAAGAATCTCGATCAGAAATAATGGATTTAGGCAACCCAAAATGTACCCAAACATGCTGAAAGAACATATGTGTTGTTTTCTCAGCTGTAGCCTGCTTCTTACAAGGCATCAAAATATACATTTTTCCGAAACAATCAACCACAACAAAAATATAATCATGATTTTTTTTCAGAGATAGGTAGACCTCCTACAAAATCCATGGAAATGCTTTCCCAAGGACGAGAAGGAACTGGAAGTGGAGTATACAAACCCAAATTTCTATTGATAGGCTTGCTTGTAGCACATAGAGAACATCCTCTTACGTATCTTGAACACTTTCATTCAGTTTATGCCAATAGCAATACCTTTGCAAATTAGCCACCGTCTTGCTTACACCAAAGTGGCTAGCAATAAGAGAAGAATGAGCTTCCCTTATGATTTTAACTCTTTCACCCTGTGGAATACATAGCTTTCCAAGATGATACAAAATATTGTCATGCACATGGTAATCCAATTCCTCAACATGGTTAGAATGACACAAAGTTGCACACACCTCTTTAAAATCAGCATCTAAAGCATAACGTTCAACATAATTCTCATGCATGATAGAATTACGGTTAAGAATAACTGAATCACTAACAATAGGCCTAGAAATTGTATTAACAACTTTATTATAAATTCCCTTTTTATACCTTATAACCAAGTGGAATTGTTGTATAAAACCCATCCATTTGAAGTGCCTTGCTTGTTGTAACTTCGTTTGTGATTGTAAGTATTGCAATGGTTTATGATATGTGTGAATAATGGTTTCTTTTCCCAACAAATAATGTTTCCATTTTTTCACACTTTGCACCAAAGAAAACAACTCCTTATCATAAGTAGGATAGTTAATCACCGCACCATTAAAATTTTTAGAATGAAAACAAATGGGATTACCATGTTGCAACAAGACTGCTCCCATTGCATAATTTCTTGCATCTGTTTGGATCTCAAATGGTTGTCTCAAATCTGGAAGTGAAAGAACTGGAGAGGAACTAATATTCTCCTTCAATGCATCAAATGATTTTTGTTTCTTGCCACCCCATTGGAAAACTTGCTTGATGCTTGTCACTGCATGTAATGGAGCTGCAATTGAAGAGAAGTTAGCAATAAAATTTCTCCAATATTGGGTTGCTCCCAAAAAATTTCTTACCTCAGTTACATTGTTGGGCTTTGGCCAATCCAAAATAACTTTGACCTTGGAGGGATCAATTTTCATTTCTCCTCCTCCAACAATATGCCCCAAGTAAACAAGTGAGTTCGTTCCAAAATCACATTTGGACATATTCAAAAATAAAATTTGTTTCTTTAAGACATCCATAACTTGCTTCACATGCATGACATGATCTTCACGATATTTTCTAAATATCAAAATATCATCCAAGTAGACAACCACACAATCATGAAGAAAAGGTCTTAAAACATGATTCATGACTCTCATGAATGTAGCAGGGAAATTGCAAAGTTCAAATGGCATTACCATCCACTCAAACAAAACTTGATTTGTTTTGAAACCCGTCTTCCAAGTGTCTCCTTCAGCAATCTTTAGCATCCAATTTAGTAAAATATTTAGCATCTTTCAATTGATCAAGAAAATCATCAATTCTAGGAAGAGGATAACAATTGTTTTGATATCCACTTCTCAAATCCAATTTAGTAAAATATTTAGCATCTTTCAATTGATCAAGAAAATCATCAATTCTAGGAAGAGGATAACAATTATTTATCGTAATCTTGTTGAAGGCCCTGAAATCTACACACATGTTCCATGTACCATCTTTCATTGGCAGTAAAACAATTGGTGATCCACATGGAGAAGTGATTGGCATGATGACCCCTTTGTCCAACAACTCTTGGATTTGCTTTTTAATTTCAACATTCTCCATAATTGAAATCCTATATATACCAATGTTTGGAAGAGGACAATGTTGCCGCAATTGTATCTCATGTTGGATAGCCCTTTTTGGAGGCAATCCCTCTGGTTCCTGAAACATCTCACCATATTGGTTAACAACCTCATATAAATCAGATTTCAACTTTGCATCACAACCTTGGAAATATTATTTTTCAACATTGTCTTTGGGTTTGATCATCAAAAGGACAAAATTATTACTAGCATTGACTAATCTCTTCATTTGTCCAACATTTACAAGTGACAAATTCAACTTCTTTGTATGTTCTCTAACAATGTACTCAACTCCATTTTTAAACAAATGATACTTGCTCTCATGATGATGAAATATGGATCTCCTATCATATAAGTATGGGCTTCCCAACACAATACCACAGATATCCAAAGGAATAACATCAAGCTCTACCTCATCTATAAAATTTGCAATGATGGAAAATCTAAGTTTACACCTTCTTGTCACTTGCAATTTGGCATTGTCACATATCCATCCTAGAGGGTATGGTTTGGGATGTGGATTAGTTTCCAATTTTAGTTTCTTGACAGTGTCTTCATATATGAGGTTTGCTTGAGATCCAATATCAAAAAGAGTATCTATCTTGGTATGCTTTGAAATCACTCTTATGTGGAAAATCTGTATTCTTTCTTTTTCTTGTTGAGTTTCATTGAGGCTATTACTACTTGAAGAACTGGTACTTGCAATAGAGTCCTTACCTTGAAAACCCATGGCTGTAATCTTTGTTTCATTACCTGAATCAGAACCTAAATCATGTTGTACGGTTGCAGTAGTCTTTGTTTTCCTCTTATTTTTGAACTTTTTGGGTCTCTTTTTAGAATGAATTTTCCAAAAATGGTCTTCATCATGGCCATATTTTGAACATTGTTTACATGTGAGTTTCTCTCCCTCTTTCTTAACTGAAGCATTATTTCTTTCATTTCCCTTGAAATTCTTCTTTCCTTTGTCTCCATGAACAAAAGGTTTCTTGTTGCCCTCTTGAGGTTCATTCCTCCCTCTTGCTTCCAAATGAGTTTCTTGTACACAAACTTCATCTAGATTTGTAGGGTTAAACATAAGTATTGTGTGCCTCAAGTAACTATGCAATCCTCCAATATATTTGAGTAAAGTTTCTTGAGAAGACAAATATGTACTCAAAATCAAAGCCCTTCTTCTAAATTCTTGAGTGTAGCTTTGAAAATTTTCCCCTTTATCTTGTCTAAAGTTTTGCCAATCCATAATAGCTTTCTGCATGTATGCTAATGGATAAAATTTTCTTTTAAGTGCAACAATAAAATCATTCCAAGAGGATAAAACTTTACCATGTTTCTTCATGTCCTCTTGAGTATTGGATTCCCACCAAATGAGTGTTGCAGTGTCCAATCTTAAAGAAGCAAGCTGAGTCTTAGTTTCATCTTCTGTGATCTTTTGTATCCTACAATACACTTCAATCTGACGAATCCAAATATCCAATTTATCAGCATTTACCTCTCCATTGTACATAGGAAATTCAAAATTAATATCAAGCTTAATAAAATGGGTTTGTAAATGAGTTTTACCATGTTCTTTTGAAGAATTTGGAGGTGGTTGTGAAATGGTAGAAGAGGTGGAATATGTAGGTGAAGGAGGTGGAGAATCGCCATTCCCTCCATTTCCTTTTGGATTTTTATCACCATTGTCTCCATTTCCCTTTGGAGGGTTGGATCTTTCACCTTGCAATCTTGCATTTCTTTCTTCAAACAAAACTTTCACCATCTTATTTCTATCATAGAAATCTTTTCTTAAAGTTTCCTCCTCTGAAGGAAGAGTTCCATGACTCTCCTCATGAGCCATACTTGGTGAATATCTTCTTGAAGCTTGAGGTGATTTGATAGTTCTCCTTCTTGACAGTTGAGAGCTTGGATCTACAAGTTGACCTTCTCCTCTTGTGAGATTCAACCTTGTAAGCATAAAAAAAAAAAACACTTGCAAAAAATCAAGCATTCAAAAACCTATGCTCTAATACCAACTTGATCTGAAAATGAAGAAGACTTGTCTCTTTTAAATTATTTGTAAGTGTTAATTAGGTGTTCTTGGGAAAAAGAATCAATTTGCAAACACATAAATTAAAGAGTTTTCACACTTAAGATGAACATAATAACCAACAATTAACAACCATCAGTAAACACATAACACAATAAATGATAAGGGAGTTCATCCCTCTCTTGGGCTACATCTCCTTGTCCAACTTCCAATGGATCTTTTATATTATTTTCTCAAAGTGATAAAAACAATAATTTACAGTACTCAAAATTCCAAATAGATGTCTCCAATGGCTCCAGAACATCCAAAAACCCCTAGCTAGGCTCTTTTGGCACCTGGTTTGGCCAAAAAATGAAAAAGATATCCTCCTAGAAAATTTCCCCTTCAAGCTTGTTGTCTCTCGTTCTCCAATTCACACCTGTGTGTGACTAACCTAGCTCCCACAGTGTTACTGGGCCAAAAACCCAACACACCACACTGTTTTGAGAAATGTGGCAAATTATCACTCCATTAGTGCACTGACCCCTTTTCCTAGCGGAGGTAATGGTCGCATGGGCCATGTGGCCTAGCGTCGACCTGAAATCTAGCACCTACAAAATCCATTGCAAATTATGCGCTCTAGGGTCATATGGAATGACCATAAGGCAAGGTGTCCTGCACCTTCTTGGATTAAACTACCCGTGCCATTGGTTATATGTAAGGGTCATATGTGGTGTATGCGTCAGGGGCTGGGGCTAAGCCCCTACCCTTTTCTTAGCCAATCAAACCTTAGTTACAATTCAAATAAATTCAAATTGGTATTCGATTAAGTAACAAGTCACAGGAGGGCTAGTAGCTCGGGCCCTGCCAAACCTTTGATGTGTCCACCCAAAAGGTCGGGGGTTCGACCCTCGTGGACTTCACCACATTTTATTCACTGGAGGGGTGCCACGTGGCAGCCTGCAACTCAACCATGTTGCACCATATCATTTGCCAATTAAATGAAACATGTCAACAAATCATTCATCCACGTCTCTGGCACATAACCTACCCAGTCATCCTGCCATATCAACACTTCCATGTCATTGTATGGTTGTATAGACTGTATGGTCAACTACCACGTCAGCATTGTATGGATTGTACAATCAACAAAATTTTTCCTATTTCGAAAAATGGGCAGAACATGAAATCCCACTCATATGACGTCCATTTGAACCCGTTTGAGTTGCGTTGGGATCATGAGGACAAGGCCTATGTACGTGTCCATTTTGAGGCAATTACGAGAACTTTTATTTTAGAGAAACATTTGATCCCTTGGATCACCATGTTTGACAATTTTTGCTATCCTAATATATTCTCCTATACCTGGATTTATTTGGGGTAGTTGGTTTTCCAACTACCATCCTTCCTCATTAACTGATTTTCCTTGAAATCGGGGTTGAGGAAAAATAATATGAATATCAATTATTCTCAGCAAGGAGGTTTGGGACATCTTTATGATGATGAACCCCTTTCTAAGTTTCCACACTCTTTCCTTTCGTGGTATCATGACCAATACTTTAATACTTCACCTCCACAGTCAACTATTGGTGTTATTAATTGAAACAATAATAAATTAAGATTTATCTCATTCCATGGCATGGAAATCATTATTTACATATAATCAGGGGTTTACGAAAGGGATGTTACAAACAACCAGTGGTAATAGTTTCTAGTGGGGGAAGAATCAATAGAAGGTCTTTGATGAGATGAAAAGAAATATCAGCCAAGCACCAATTCTCGCACTCCCAAACTTACAAAATCCTTTTGAAGTGGATAGAGATTCAAGTGGGTATGTCATGGGAGAAGTATTGGTGCAAGGAGGAAGGCTCACCTGCTATCATTCTGAAGTATTTCATGGGGTAGTTCTCAACTACCCTACCTACGACAAGGAGCTCTATGCCTTGGTACAATCTGTCAAAAAGTGGAAACACTATTTAATGTGAAAGGATACAATCATCCACAAATATCACTAACAACTACAGTATTTGCAGGCGTAGACTAAGCTACAACAAACTAGACATTACAAGTGGATGGGGTTTTTACAACAATTTCATTTGGTCATAAAGTATCAGAAGGGTAGCACAAATAATTTGGTAGAAATGCTTTCATGACCACCCACATCTAAGATTATATCTTTGGGAACTCTAACGCAAATGGATCCTTTTACCCATGATGCATAAAAAGAGGCATACACAGAAGATGGGGTCTTCAAGGAGGTGTTTCGACAACTACAAGGACAAATTCATATAGAATAAGGTGATGGAAAGGCTGGCTATCATTTCTGGGTTTTTATATTCTTTGCAATGAAAGTCTAGTCGAGGTGGATTGACTGATAATTGAAGTCAAAGGAATCAACAACAATATGAAGGTCGAGGTGGCTCAATCAAGTAAAGTCGAAGTGTAAGATATCTACATCAATTCGAAGTTCAAGGTGGTTTGACCAGGTAAATTCGAAGTCAAAGACATCGACAACAAGTCAAAGAGGTCAAATGACAAGAGGTTGAAAAGAGGGTGTGTGGCAACCGATCGAAAACTGAATGAAGACTAATTGGTAGTCAACTGGTAATCTGACTTGGTAGTTGAATGTAACAGAATCCTGATATTTGTGGGATTTGTAGCCAATGATTTGCATGGATCTGTAATCATCTTTGGGCACCTTTCATTTATGTTTTTTCCTACTGTAAATCCTATAAAGAAGACGTGTTGTAATGCTGAAAATTGCTATTCGCCAATCAATAATCGTAGAGGTTGCTGGTCATGCAGATGTAAGTTGCAATTGGAAACACATTTGTTCTTGTGTAAAGAAAGAAGGTATGATGTCGATTTTGTCTTTGGTGTGGAAAAAGGTTAGGAATGTAACATTTTATTTTGACTGAATAATACAATAAGAGAGAAGAATGCTCAAGGAATGTTGGTTTTCCCTTTTGGATTTCCAGGGTAAAATATCTATGAAACGTGTGTTTGCTTTCTCATTTAATTTCTTGTTTAAATATTTCTTCCTCTCTTATACTAGGTTTAGCGTGGAAGTGTTTCTCATTTCCTAACATGTGGCATCAAAGCTTGGTTTAATAATAAGTGGTATAGGATCTTGGTTTAACAACCTTGGATCTGAGCTAAACCCTAGGTTCAGTAACAGTCGTAAGTAAGAAATATTTAAAAATTGTGTTTAAAGAATGGCAAGAAGCTAGAGAATAGAGATTGAAAAATTCAATGGATAGAATTTTGAGCTTTTGAAGCTTAAAATTGAATATCTCCTTATAGATCGAGAAAATTGGACAAACTTTTGTCTAGGTACCATGCCAAAAAGTATGTCGACCAAAGAATGGGAGAAACTAGATAGAAGGGCAATGCGTATGATTCAATTTTGTCTTGATATTAGGTATTTCTAAATGTCTCAGGTGAATATTTGGCCAAGAAACTATGGGACAAGTTGGGAGGCTTGTACCAGTCGAAATCCCTGGTGAATAAGTTGTTTCTAAGAAAGAGACTACATCTTCTGAGGATGAGCAAGGGAAGTTTGGTGACTGAGCATTTTAATGTGTTGAATACCATTATAATCCAATTATCTTATATGGATATTAAAATCACTAAGGAGGAGAAATGTATTAGCCTATTATGTTCTTTGCTTGACTCCCGGGATAGCTTAGTTGTGTCTACAGGGAGTAATACAACCACATTAGCATTAGAATACATGGTTGCATCTCTACTATCATAAGAAATGATAAGGAAGAACATGGAAGGATCGATCAGAGATGCATTAGTGGTGAGAGGTTGACCAATTGACATAGATACAAGAAAATTCTATGGTATAAATTCTAAGTTGAAGGGTAGATCTAAATCCCCTATTCAGTCAACGAGAAGATGCTTGAAATGTGGTAAAATTGGGCATTGCAAAAGGGAATTCAATTTGAATGCAATGGAATTTAGTACATGATCCAACGAGAATCAGTCGACTGAGAGAAATATTACTCCAGATAAGGGAGGTGATGTGTACCTGGAGTTGACCAATATATAGTTAGATCAATATGTTTGGTTGATGGACTCAAAAGAATCCTGTCATATGAAACCCCATAGAGAATATGAAAAATATGAAGGAGGAGATTTGTTCTTGGGGGATGAATTGACAACCAAAATTGTTGGACGAGGAAGAGTTCGACTGTTACTACAGGATGGGAGGAGGAGAACCCTTCTAGGTGTGCTACACATTTCGGGTTTGGAAAGAAACCTAATATATATTAGAAAGATGAGTGATGCAGGGGTGCACACTCTATTTTAGAAGGACTCATGCAAGATGGTCAGAGGTGTGATGGTATTAATGAAAGGAGTTCAAATTGGAACCCTATACAAGCTATTAGGAAATTTCGACTCGACTAGATGCAACAACATCGTTGTTCCTGAAGTCGACTTGAATTCAAATCAACTTGACTTGACTTAGGCTAAGTCTATTGAAATCGACTCAACAAGTCATCATAAATTTGACCCGACCATGCTATGGCACGAGAGGATGGGACATATTGAAGAAAAAAGACTTTGAGCTACGCATAACAAAGTTATGGTCAAAGGTTTTCCTGAATGAAATTTAGAATTTGACTTTTGTGAACATTGTATATATGTAAAACAAAGTCGGGTGAGGTTCCCATCAGGATTGACAAGGGAAACATGGATTCTAGAGTTGGTTCATAGTGATGTGTTTGGCCCTGTTTCAATGCCTTCACTTGGCGGATCCTTGTATTATGTCTCCTTCATAGATGGTTTTTCTAGGAATACTTGGATATATTTACTGAGGAAGGAATCATAGGTTTTTGAGAAATTCAAAGAGTTTAAATTTATTGTAGAAAATTATATAGATAAGAAGATTAAGGTGTTGAGAATTGACAACGATGGTGAATTCTGTGTAAAATAATTTGATCAGTTCTTCAAGCAGTGTGGAATTGCATGCCAAAATACCACACCATATACCCCACAAAAAAATGGAGTTGCTGAGAGAATGAATAGAACATTGATGGAGAAGGAAAGGAGCATGCTCAGTGCTACTGGGCTCGCACGATAATTTGGGCAGAGGCAGTCAACACTACAAAATATCTAGTGAATATGTATTCTTCACCAATGATATTCGACATGATTCCACATGAGTTATGTTATGGTAAGAAGCCTTCAGTTTCACATCTCAAATTATTTGGATGTGATGCATTTGTGCATGTTTCGAAGGAAAAGAAGAGCAAGATGGACAAGAAGGTAGTCAAATGTATTTTCATTGGATAAAAAGAATGAATGAAATGATATAAGCTCTTGGATCCTGTATTAAGGAAAATAGTGTAGAGTCGAGATGTGGCCTTCAAAGAAGTCAAAGTAAGTCTGAGCCTGAATAAATTGTTCAAACAAAGAATAATCCAGAGAAGGTGTGGTTTGAACTGAGGAGCAAAGACGATGATTCAAATGAGTCGATTGAATTAGAAGAAGAGGTGGAACAAATGATCCCAGTTGTAAGGAGGTTAGAATGAGAAAGAAAACCAATCGAAAGGTATAGTCTACCCGACTTTGGTTATGCATTCATGTTAACTTCCACCAATGATGAGCCCAATTCGGTTGGGGAGGAAGTCGACTCAGCAGAGTGAAAACTTTGGAAGGACATCATGGTCGAAGAGATGAAATCCTTGCACACGAATGAGACATGGCACTTAGTCAAATTACCTAGTGGAATAATGATCCAGGTGGATATCGGTGGCCACACACCTATTCCAACTGGAAAAAAAACAGTTTGTTGGCAATTTACTATTTTTAGGAGTTTTTTCGAGTCCTAAATTTTTGGGTCCATTTTGAAGGCCTAAACAACATTTTTTCACGATTTGGAAACTCAATGATGGCAAAAGGATTTCATTGATCCTATGAAATGAATATCCTCATCAATACCTTTCCAGCGAGCTATCGTGCACCCCAAACATAGATTTTATGCCAAAGTTACGCCCTCAATAAGTTGATACACCAAACTACCCAAAACAGGGTCCACAAAACTGTTGTCTTTTCATCTTCCGGGGTTAGGGTTTTGGAATTTAGTTATGTTAAAAATTCCTTTGGAGCCTCATTGTAACAATCATATTCTTATGAATGAGCATATCCGTTACATTTCTTCTCAGAGATAAGATTCCCATATTCTAGCGATTCTTTCACTATGTATTTCTACAGTTTTGTACATTTAGCTCATTAATAGAAATTGTGTATTACTGTATTTATGTGCTTATGTTTATATCTCTAATATATATTTGTCATGTTATTGGATATATGATATATATATATATATATATGTACATTTATTTATTATATCTCTGCTCTCATTTCGTGTCGAAAATAATCTACATCAAAGAAATCCCACCGGTAGCAAATGGATATTCAAGAAGAAGATGAACGCAACAGGCCAAGTCGAGAAATTCAAATCTCGAATGATAGAGAAAGGATATTCCCAAGTAGAAGGAGTCGACTTAGGTGAGGTTTTCCCCTTGTTGCAAAATTAACTTCCATTAGAGTACTAATGTCTCTAGATGCAACATTTGATCTAGAAATAGAACATGTAAAATGTAAAGACAATGTTCCTACATGGGGACCTAGAAGAGGAAATCTACTTGAAATAGCCTGAAGGATTTGTAGTAAAGGGAAAGAAATATTTGTTGTACAAACTAAAAATATCCCTTTATGGTATAAATAAATCACCAAGGATGTGGTACTAAAAGTTTGACACATACATCCTTATTTTGGGGTTTGTGAGAATAAAACATGATCACTGCATATATTCCAAAGAAGAAGGTGGGCATTTCATATATGTAGCATTGTATGTCGACATGTTGCTGATTCGAAATAACATGAATGAAATAAAGGAGGTGAAGAAGTAGCTATCCTCCAAGTTCGACATGAAGGATCTTGGTCTAGTGAACTTCATTATGGGAATGGCGATCAAGAGAGATCGAGCATCTAGAAAGATATAGTTGAACCAGATGAAGTATATTGAAATAATATTGAAGCATTTCAACATGCAGGATTGCAAAACTGTGAAGGTGACAATGCCTGTGGGAGCAAGGCTAACTGTTGAGCAATGTCCAAGGAAACATGAAGAAATAGAGGACATGGCATGTGTTCCCTATCCAAGTGTTGTTGTTAGTCTAATATATGCGATGGTCTGCACTCGATCAGACATTTCCCATGTAGTGGGAGTGTTCAACAGATACATTTTGAAACCTAGGAAGGACCACTCGAAAAATTTCAAGAGAGTATTAAGGTATTTGTGTGGTACAAAAGATTATGATATATGCTATCAAGGAAAACTTGGATATGATAGTGAAGTAAATGTACGTAGATTTGTCGATGCCGACTGGGCTGGATATCTGGATCGATGAAGGTCGACCAATGGATATGTGTTCAAAATGTTCGGTGGATAAATCCGTTGGATGAGTAAGTGACAACTAGTCGTAACCTTGTCAACAAAAGAAGCTGAATACATGGAAACCACTCATCGAAGTAAAGAAGCAATATGGATGCAAAGGATGTGTTGAGGAATCAGGTTTGAGCAGAGAGTTATGAAGATAAGTTGTGACAATCAAAGCACAATATTTTTGGAAAAGAACATAACTTATCGTTTTAAGACTAAGCACATTGATGTACAATACCATTTCGTGAGAGACATGGTGGAAAACAAAATGGTGTTGTAAGAGAAAGTAGACATGTTGGAAAACATAGAAGACTATTTGACCAAGTCTGTGAGTGATGTGAAGTTTTCTTGGTGAAGAGAGGTAATGGGAATTGTTTCCCCGGGTCTGTGAACGAGAGTTCATAGGTCTCCCGATTTTATAAAAGAAAAAAACAAGTGGGAGAATTTTGGGTTGTTATATTATTTTCAATGAAATTCTAGTCGAGGTGGATCATCTAACATTTGAATTCGAAAGAATCGACAACAAATAAAAGGTCAAGGTGGCTCTACCGGGTAAAGTCGAAGTTGAATATATCGATAACAAGTTGAAGGTTGAGGTGGTTTGACTAGGTAAAGTTGAAGTCGAAGATATAGAAAACAAGTCGAAGGTTAAGGTGGTTTGATCAGGTAAAGTTGAATTCAAAGACATCGAAAAAAATTTGAAGAGGTCAACCGAAAAGAGGTCGACAGGAAAGTGTGTGGCAACCGATTGAAATCAAAATGAAGGTTGATTAGTAGTCGACTAGTAATCTGACTTGGTAGTTGATTGTAATAGAATCTTGAGATTCATGGAATTTGTAGCCAAGGATCTACGTGGATCTATAACCATATTTTAGAACCTTTTATTTAAGGTTTTTCCTACTGTAAATCCTATAAATAAGGCATTTTGTAATGTTGAAAATTGCTAATTACCCAATCAATAATCGTAGAGGTTGCTAGTCATGTAGATGTAATCCAGAATTGGCTACATGGTTGTTCTTGTGTAATGAAAGAAGGTATGATGTCGATTGTGTATTAGGTGTGGAACAAGGTTAGGCATGTAACCTTTTATTCTTAATGAATAAGACAACAAGAGATCAAAATTCTCAAGGATTTATGGTTTTCCCGTTTGGATTTCCAGGGTAAAATATCTGCGTACTATGTGTTTTCCTTGTCATTTACTTTCTCATTTAAATATTTATTCCTCTCATCTGATAGGTTTAGCGTGGAAGTGATTCTCATTTCCTAACAATTATTTCTAGAATGGTTTACTCTACAAGCTCGAAAAACTCTGTTTTCCTAAAGGTGAACAATTATAGCTTATAAGAGAGGCTCACACATCCAAGGTTGCAAAACATTTTTGTATTGGGAAGACAATTTCCAACTTACATAGATATGTGTATTGGACCATAATGAAAGAAGATGTAGCACAATATATTATAGGATGTATACTTTGTTGTACCAACAAGCCCATCAATAAGAAGCAAGGTCTATACCATCCCTTACCTGTACCCACTCAACCTTGGGAAAGAATTTCCATGGATTTTGTGGGAGGTTTATCAACAAACAGGAAGGGACATGGATGTCTATTTGTAGTAGTTGATAGGTTCAGAAAAATGTGCATTCTCATGCCTTGTAAAAATACCATCACTGGATAAGAAGCAAAAAATAATTTATTTGAACAGGTCTACGTGCACTTTTGGATACCAAGGAGCATCATCTTAGATAGGGATACCATATTTCTCAGTGCATTTTGGAATAAATCGTGGGAGACGATGGACACTAAGTCAAATAGGTCTACAACATTGTATCCATAGACAAATGGGAAGACATAATTTTTAACACACTCAACCCCTACTGGTGGGGATATTAGGATTTCTTCTTTTCTTATCTATCTCAAATCCTCTCTTAAACTTCTCCATCATCTTCTACTCGTCGAGAGCTTCCCATTGGTGTAAATTTCACTCAAAACTGAGCTCTAGATCAAAGGTCATGGGCTTTGATAGTTCTTGGAGATAAGCCTCTATACCACTAACATGTGGAATCCACATGACACCTTGTCATAATTTCCATCTGACATGGTGACAACGTTGCACCTATGTGGCACTTGCTAATCCTTCCATGAGGAGATTCTGATCCACACAAGTCTATCATTGTTATTGCTATGACTCTCTACCAGTACCCTCATCACTCACCTCCAACATATACAGTATCAAATAACATTCCCTTTTGATGCCATCCATTTGGAGCTATACTAACTTGAGAAGTTTCACTACTCCGAAAGCAAGTTATCGAGGAATATACCCCTCTCCTTGATGGATGGATGTAGATGCAAGTCAAAATATCTTGACAGATGATTGAGATCTAATCAGGGTCTAAGGTTTTCTATCTTCGTTGACCACACTTGACTCATCCATTGATGGGTGAGTGACTCCTGTCTCTCTAAATTCACTCCGACTGCCCTGCTGGCATGCCACATCAACCACGACATTATGACTACATTCCTTAACTTAGACAGGTCTCATGTAATATCGATGGCTATCGTTCCATATATCCATACCTTGACCTATGGTCAATATCTTACCTCTATCGGGCTCACACTCCTAAGCCACCGAAGGATTATTTCGAATCCTTCGAAGTTGTACTCTGAAGACAGTCAACGCCGGGGCAACACGACTCACACTCAATTCAATCACGTAATCATTTGCTGACACACGTATTCACACTGACATTCCCCATTATCTCTCACCCTTTTGACTTTCTAAGTGGGATCCATAATGATCAATGACTATGGATTCATCCCTCCAACTTAAAGATCTATGGTTCACACTGGCTCGACTTCGGGGTCTTTCCTTCGTAGTTATTCTCACAACACATGAGATTTCGTAGGCCTTGTTGTAGAGTAAATTATTAAAACACACCACTCTTTTTCCAAGCCATGATACCACTAAGGAAATTGAATTGATAGGGTTCCATGTCTATGATGATCCAAGAAGGTTACTCTCCTTCTTCCTCTGTCACAACAAAAGTTGTAACCTCCCACTGAGCTTTGGGTCTATACAAGTTTATCAGGTGATTTCTCAACTGGATTTCATCTACACAAGGGAGTCCCTTATCTTCTTAATATTCCCTCAACAACCTCCCCTTACCAGTGCTAGTTTCTATCTAGTAAGAACCAAGATGCATCCCACTGTTTCTCCATTTCAGGAATCTGGGTCATCTCTGTTAAGGGTGATAATCAACAATTCAAACAAGCTTCCTATTTTCTTCTAGAAATCTATTCTTTTCTTTCTCAATCAACACATCCACACTTCACTCTGTTGCTCATCTCTGATCCTTTTTCCTGTTTGGTCTTCTGTTTCATTCCTTAGTCCCTAGATTCCATCTCCATTTGTAGGGTCTCTTTTTCCTATCTCCTTACTCTCCTCTGCATGTTTGTGTTTTTCCATGCTCTCTCATCCTATGCACATTGCATTTTTCCTTCCCCTGATATTCTTCTCCATCCTCTTGGGATATTTGCAATGTCCTCCAGACGTAACCTTCAATCCTCCCTTTATAATATGAAGGGGAGATTTGTGGCACATTTCCCCCGTCAGTTATTCAATTGACCATTCTCTCTCTGTATGGGCCAACTGTCACAATCATTTCTACACAACCACCTCTATGGCCTTCTCTTTAATGATCACATGGTATCCTTCATCAGTCTAGTGTGTTGGTAGTTGAAGTCATCATGTTTGTAAACATATATTATCTTGTTGTGCAATCTTCCTACGTTCTTCATTGATGTATCTCATCTCCATTTCACTCAACCATCCCATCAATCCCTCTACCTCATTAATTTCCTCTGGTGTATCATGGATAGTACTTATCAAGGTTGTTCCCTCTCAATCAACAGTTTGGAGTATATTAAATCAAAACATAATTACATGCCTCATATTGTTAACATATGAAGGTTGTGTATAATTATAGTCGTGGGAGAAAACATGGTGTTACATTTCCCTTCCTCTTAAAGAAACACCATATTCAATGTTTAAAACAACATGCATTTACAATTATATAGTAAACAAAAATGGGTATGCCAATCTCATGGCATATTCTAGCTCCCATGTAGCTTCATCGACTTCAAAGTGATTCCATTGCACCTTGACCTGGGCGATGGATTAGTTTTAGAGCATCATTTCTTTCCTTTCCAGGATGCATTAGGGATCTAGCTGGAATTCTCCCTCTGGTTCCACCTGTATTATAGTCCAATCAATAATATGATTAGAATCATATACATATTTATTTAACAAAAACACATGGAATACATTATGTTCTCTAACAATAGGTGGTAAGGAAAGTCTGTATGCTATTGTTCCTATTCTCTCTAGGATTTCAAATGGTCCACAATATTGGGGAGCCAACTTAGCATAGATCCCCATTTTCAAGGAACTTCTCTTGGGTTTCACCCAAATATACACATGGTCTCCTATTTTAAACTCTCTGTCATTCTCTTGCTATTAGCATAGCTCTTCTGTCTATCTTAGGAAATCTTCAGATTCTTTCTTATTTGAACTATGGCTTGCTTCATTTCCCTCGGTAGTTTTGGTCCAAGTGTAACTTTGTCCACTGGATTGTCCCAACTAATCAGAACTCTACACTTCATACCATACAGAGCCTCGAACAAACTCATATTCAATGATTATTGATAACCATTGTTGTA
Source organism: Picea engelmannii (assembly GCA_009831015.1). Lineage (NCBI taxonomy): Eukaryota > Viridiplantae > Streptophyta > Pinopsida > Pinales > Pinaceae > Picea > Picea engelmannii. Next base: position 236,696 of record ML781066.1, read on the forward strand.
TGCAAATTCTACCAAAGCTAAATATTCTTCCCACTGCTTGGGTCTATGCATAACATGAATTCGTAGCATATCCTCTAACATTTTGTTCATAATTTCGGTTTGACCATCGATTTGAGGATGGTAGATTGTGATAAACACCAACTGTGTCTCTAAATCTACAAACAAGGTTCACCAAAAATTTGAGGTGAACTTAGAATCTATGTATGAAATTATTGTTTTAGGAAAACCATGCAACTTGAATATATCTGTCATGAAAACATTGGAAACATCTATGGCTTCAAAACTAGAGTTTATGGGAATAAAATGAGTTTCCTTGCTCAACTTATCCACTACAATCATGATTATATCATGTTGTCTGACTATCTTTGGTAAACCTATGATAAAATCCATGGAAATCACTTCCCATTTCCATTATGTTATTTGTATAGGTTGCAATAGTCATGTAGGGTGTCGATGCTTGACTTTCACCTCTTGGCACTCTAAACACCTTGAAATATAACGAGCAATGTCTTTCTTCATCCTGGGCCAATAATACAGTTTCCTAACTTTTGTCACCATTTTTTGGTAACCAAGATGGTTGACGTATGGACTCCTATAGAACTCATCCATAATCAATTGTATTATATATGTTGAATTAGGCACATATATCATCTTATTGTACATCAACAGATTATGATCCCTTAACTGATATCCTTCATACCTATTTTCCTTTGGTTCTTGCTGCAAATTTTCCTTCACTTGATTGAAGAACTCATCTTCTAACAAGAGTGTCTTAATCCTCTATTGAATGTTGGACTCTCCTAAACTTGCTACTACTAAGTGTATTATCTGAATGCTTTGGTTGATCATGTCAACTACTTTGTTCTCTTTTCCTTTTATGCATTTGATTTCAAATTCAAACTCACTGATCAACACCATCCACTTGGCCTATATAGCATTCAACCTTGGCTGGCCAAACAAATACTTCAGACCACAATGGTCAGTCATGAGGATAAATCTCCTCCTGGGTAGGTAATGTCTCCATATCTTCAATGCATGTACAATTGTGGCAAGTTCTAGGTCGTGGGTAGCATACTTCTTCTCATGTTCGTTGAGCTTTCGTGATTCATAACAAACTACTTTTCCTTATTGCATGAGAAATCCACTGATTCCCTCCTTGCAAGCATCTGTGCAAACCAAGAAGTGATTTTCTGGGTCCGCGATATTTAAAACATGGGTGTTGGTCAACAACTGCTTCAGTTTCTAGAAACTATCTTCGCAATCTGGTGACCACACAAACCTATTTCTCTTCCTTTGCAATGATGTAATAGGATTTTCAATCTTGGAGAATGCCTTGATGAATCTCCTATAATATCCAGCTAATCCCATGAAGGATCTCACTTCTGTCACATTTCTAGGGGCAGGCCAATCCATGATTGGTTTGATCTTTGCAGGGTCTAATGTGACTCCTTCGATTGAGATTACATGGCCTAGATACTGGATTTCCTTTTTAAAGAAATCACACTTTCTAAATTTGTCATATAGATGATGCTCTCTTAACACCTGTAACACCATCTTGAGACGTTCTTCGTGCTCCTCTCGATTCTTGGAATACACCAAAATTTCGTCCACAAACACTAAGACAAACTTTTCTAAGTACTTGTTGAGCACACTATTCATCAAACACATGAATGTAGCTGGTGCATTTGTAGGTCCAAATTGCACCACAACAAACTCATAGTGCCCATACCCTGTCCTAAAGGATGGCTTGTGGATTTTTTCATCTTTAATCCTGACTTGATGATATCTCGATCTCAAATCTATTTTTGAGAAAATTGTATCCCATATGAGCTAATTAAATAGATATTCTATTCTAGGAAAAGGGTAATTTTTCTTGATGGTCATCTTGTTCAACTGTCAATAATTGATGCATAATCTTAAGGTACCATCCTTCTTTACAAATAAGGATGGTGCTCCCCATGGGGACACACTCGACCTGATGTAACCTTTTTCCATCATTTCTTTCAATTATATCTTTAGTTCCACTAATTCAGGTGTACTCATTCTGTAAGGCACTCTCAATGCTGAAATTGCTCCTGACATGAGATCGATTGAAAAGTCAAGGTATATTTTCGGAGGTAATCCAGGCACCTCCGTAGGAAACACATCCATGAAATCCCATAACACTGGATGATCTTCAACATCAACTCACTGATTTCTGTTTAATTTAGTACTTGTATAGCATACATATGGCAACCTTTTCTGATAAACTTATTGAGTTCTAACGCTGATATTTTCCTCACAGATTTTGGCTTCTAAATTTCCTGCAACATTCTTGTATGGCCTCCCTCATATTCACATTCTAGAATTTTCTCATAACAGTTCAATTTGGCCTTATGGGAGACTAATCAATCCATTCCCAATAACACATCATAAGAACCAAGGGGTAAAACATTCATATCCGCTTGGGTCTGAAAACCCTCCATCCAAATTGGACAAGCTTCAATGACCTTCGCCACTTTCCTCTTTGCTCCAGTGGCTAACTGAACTAACCATGCTTTGGTGTGATTCTTTCTTTGCAATGAACAGTCCTCAACCACTCGAAGTGAAATATAAATAATATTAGATCTCATGTAAATTAAAATAGATATTGGTTTTTCAGTAATGATACCTTTCAATTCCACCATAGAGGCTTGGTGGTCTACTTGCTGATTTTCTACCACTGCATAGATTCTTGGTACACTCCTGGCTACATTGTTGACTGTAGCTACCCCATGTACGTTATATAATCTTCTTCTGTCATGTTTTATGTGGGGAATGTCCCTCAATAAATGTGTCTCTCCACATCCCCATCATTGCAAAGGTCCTTCCTTGGGCTCCTCTTATATTTTCTTTATTTCCTCTACTGGATTATTCCTTTTGAGATGAAAATTTTCATTGATGCACACTCCTGCTTGGCCTACCCGACTGTGCATCCTTCCCATAATTATTACAGGGAAAAGACTTGAATCCCTTCTTCTGGAATCTACTCTTGTCCTTTATTTTCCAATCCTTAGGAGACTCATTCTTGTGCTTAGACTCATCGTAACAACATTTAGCCTTCTGAATGGTATCTTCTAGCATATTGGGTTTTTCAAACTCGGTTCGATATTGGTATGACTATTGTAACTGATGGATAAAACACTACATTCTTTCCTTCTCATCCTTAAGGTATGGAACATACCTCAAAAATTCCATAAATCATTTTGCATACGCCTCCAAGGTAAGTTGCCCCATCTTAAGCTCATGTAATTCCTTTATTTTGTTATCATAATAATTTTCAGATAGGTAATCTTTTCAAAAGTATCTCTCAAAATGTTTCCAAGTTAATTTTCTTTCCTTTATCCTTTTTATTTCCTTGAGGTCTTCCCACGAAATGGAAGCCCCTCCATTTAGGTTAAACACTACACTCCTTGCCTTGGTATTTTTTGAGTAGTTACGTACTCGAAATTAATTTTTCAAGCTAAATAGCCCTGATTCAACTTCCTCTCCTTTCTTTATTTCACCATCAAAGGTAGGTGGTTTAGTCTTCTTGAATTCTTCAGTTAGAAAACTCCAAGATTTATTCCTCTTTCTCCTCTTAGAAATACTGGATTTCGTGGACTGTCCTGCTGAATTAGTCTTCTGAGTAGAGTACTTCATGGAAATTCCTCCACTCGATCCACCTCTCTTATTTCCTTGATGCTTATCTTAGAATAAATATTTCATGCATCGTTGTGAGACAGTCCGTGATTTTGGGCATCCAAAGGGGTTTTCAACCTCTCCGAATGTTTTAGTTTTTCATTGCTAGGACCTTGCTGCAGATGTTTTTGAATTTTAGACAGACTCTGTAGTATAACTACATTCAACTCCACCTATTTGGCATAGGCTCTCATAAGACTCTCATTATCTTCCTTCAGAATCCTCATAGTGGCCATTAAATATGGAGGAGTTTCCCTATCCCTCCACCCATCAGATTCTTCATCTCTTAGGTGCAAGAGGTCATCCATATTGTGCTCCACCATTCACTTTTGTGAGTCTTTTTCAATTCTTCCTACTTTTTGAAACAACAATCACCGTTAGATATTCATGTCATTATTCCGATTCATGCATTTCAGACAACATAAATCCTTTTTAAACAATCTTAAGCGGTCTTGGTGACCCATTCAAGATTAGCGTTTGAACTATGCTCTGATACCACTATGCAACACACCCAACCCCTATGGGTGGAGATATTAGGATTTCCGCTTTTCTTAACTATCTCAAATCCTCTCTTAGACTTATCCATCATCTTCTTCTCATTGAGAGCTTCCCAATGGTGGAAAATTCTCTCAAAACTGAGCTCCATATTGAAGTTCATGGCCTTCAATAATTCTTGGAGTTAAAAATCTATACCACTAACACGTGGCGTCCATGTGACACCTTGTCACACTTTCCATCTGACATAGGCGACAACATTGCACCTATGTGGCATCTGTCAATCCTACCATGAGGATATTCTGACCTATGTAGGTCTATTGTTGTTATCACTCAGACTCTCTACCAGTACTCTCATCACTCATCTCCAACAGATACAATATTAAAGAATATTCCCTTTCGATGCCATCCATTCAGAGATAGAACGACTTGAGAAATTTCACTACTCTGAAAGCAAGGTATCAAGGAATATACCCCTCTCCTTGATGGATGGATGTAAATGAAAGTCACAATCTCCTGATAGACAATTGATATCTAATCGAGGTCTAACGTTTTCTATCCATGTTTACCACTCTTGACTCATCCATTGATGAGTGAGTGACTCCTATCACTCTAAATTCACTTCAGCTTCCCTGTTGGCATGCCACATCAGCCATGACATTATGAATGCATTCCTTAACTAAGATGAGTCTCACAGAAGATCGATGTCTATGATGCCATCTCTCCATACCCCGACCTACAATCAATATATTTTCTCTATAGGAATCACACTCCTAAGACATCGTAGGATTACTCCGAATCCTTTCAAAGTTGTACTCCGAATATAATCAACACTAGGCCAACTCGACTCACACTCAATCCAGTCACCTAATCATTTGTTGACACACATCTTCACACTGACATCTCCTGTCATCTCTTACCCTTCCAACTTACTAAGTGGGACCCATAATGATCAATGACTAGGGATTCATCCCTCCCGCTTAAATATCTAAGATTCACACGGGCTTGACTTCGAGGTCTTTCCTTTAGATTTATTCTCACAACACATGAGATTTCCTTCCGAAGGCCTCACTCCAAAATATTTGATTTCAGAGTCTCTTGTTCAAAGTCTTTCCTACGATTTTCAAGGGATCTCTCCGAAGTGGTAAATCTGAACATCCCACCGATCGACGATCACGATCTCTTCAGATCAATGATTGTTGTTCTTCGTTGACCAACATAGGGTTTACCGAATCATAACTTTCCACTCTAAGGACTTAGCCATTTTTTGAGTTTTGCAAAACTTCAATTTTTTACTTTTGAGAACTCAAGACGATTTTGCGACCATTACAAACTGTCAAACTTAAGTTTTAATCCTTTCATGACTTGCAATCTCTCTAGACAGGGAACATATATAGTATTCAGGCAGATAACAATTTGTATCTATTCATTTTCACGATTTAACCAAGAAATAATGTACATCGCAACATAACTCATCTTACAACATTTAAAATCATAGGTTAAGTATACAAATAGTCTCTTAGATTTATACATTCATATGTGCTATCATACAATTGTTTTATTCATGAACATTCACATTAATAATTCACAGTTAGTTTCAGTACAAATGAACACTTATATGACAAGGGAATAACCCAATCCAATTGACTGAGAGAGGACACCTTTCCTCCCAACCTTAGGCATTGCTGTAGATTCACTTTCTACAACACTCCACCCCCATTCCAAGACATTATAACACCAAGGAAATTGACTCGATAGGGTTCCAAGTCTATGATGATCCAATAAGGTTACTCTCCTTCTTCCTCTGACACAATAGAAGTCCACCTCCCACTGAGATTTGGGTCTCTACTGGTTTATCAGGTGATTTCTCATTGGATTTCCTATGCACAAGGGAGTCCCTTCTCTACTTAACAATCCCTCAATTACCTCCCCTTACCAGTGCTATTTTATATCCTATAAGAACCAAGATGCAACCCACTATTGCTCCAGTTCGAGAATCTGGGTCATTTCTGTTCAGGGTGATCATCAACAACTCATGAAATCTTCCTATTTTCTTCAAGAACGATATTATTTTCCTTCTCAATGAACATATTCACACTTATGCACTTTGTTTCTCATCTCTGAGCCTTTTTCCTGTTCGCTCTTCTATTACATTCCTTAGTCCCTGGATGCCATCTCCATTTGTAGGGTCTTTTTTTCCTTTCTCCTTACTCTCCTCTGCATGTCTTTTTTTTTCCATGCTCTCTCATCCTATGCACTTTGTATTTTTCCTTCCATGGTCTTCTTCTCCATCCTCTTGGGATCTCTACAATGTCCTGTAGATGTAATATGTATTTCTCCCTTCATAATCTGAAAGGGTCGGTTTGTGGTACATTTCCCCCATTAGTTATTCAATTGGCCATTCTCTCTTTGTATGGGCCAATCGCCACAATCATTACTACTAAACCACTTATATGACCTTCTCTTTAATGATAAAGTGGTCTCCTCCATTAGTCTGGTGTGCTGGTAGTTGAAGTCATCATGTTTGTAAGCATAGATTAGCTTGTTTTGCAAGCTTCCTATTTTCTTCACTGATGCATCTCATCTCCATTTCTCTCAACCATCCCATCAATCCCTCTACCACATCAATTTTCTCTGGTGTATCATGGCTAGTACTTATCAAGGTTGTTCCATCTCAGTCAACAATTTGGTGTTTATATTAAATCAAAACATAATTACATGCCTCGTATTGTTAACATATGAAGTTTGTGCATAATTATAGTCTTGGGAGAAAACATGGTGATACCGAAGTAATTAATAGGGATTTAGTGAATATTTTGTGGGGTTATAATCAGAAGCATCTGAAGACCTGGGATACAAATTTGATCTATAGACAACACTCTTATAATAGAGTAGTCCACACTTATATTGGTAAGTCCTCTTTTGAAACTTGATTTGGATATTTTCCACCTTCACCCTTAGATGTTGTATATAAACAACAAGGAGGAGTGAGGGAGGACCTCACATGAGATGAATTAAAAGTTTTTTTTTTTTGAGAATATCAACTAGATCCATTTTCAAGTACATGAGAAACTGAAGAATTCATAGGAAAAGCACAAGGCTAGACATGACCAACACAAAACAAAGAAAACATTTAAAGTGGGAGACACAATATGGTTACAACTAAATAAGGAAAGACTACAAGGTCCTGGTAAGAATATCAAGGCTTTGTGGTATGGTCCTTTTGAGGTATTAGAAAAAGTGGAAGATAATGCCTACATGCTTCATCTACCCCCATACATGTGCATTTACTCAATAGTGAATGTGGAGAATCTCAAACTATATGATCCCTCCATGTTGGATTAGGAAGAGGAGAAATTCCTACCTTCCATAGAGGATTTAGCACTAGATACTTAGGTGGAGTTGGTAAAAGATGCCATTTTGTAGAAGCGGTCCAAAACTAGAAGATAGGGGCATCATGACCTTTGGTAGATTGGGTTGAAAGGAAAACTTCTAGTCAAAGAAAAATGGTACTCTCGGGAGAAGGTAGAGGAAATGTTTCCTCACCTCATTTAGTAAATAATTTTGGGACTAAAAGCCCTCCTAAATGGGGAGGTATAATATTGATTGGATCATTATGTTATTTTTCATCCATCTCACTACTTTTTGGGTGGAAAAATTAGAGGAATAAACTTGTAGGGCCATTTCAGCAGCTAGTCCAAATTTGGAAATTTCGGTCCAAAAAAATCAGAAATATTTCGGAGCCATTTTGAGGCATCAAGCAACCTTTTTTTTGGTCCAAAACTTATATTATTGGAATATTCAAAATTCTACATGTCGATACCTTTCCAATGACGTAGACTGTTCGTCAATCATAGTTCATATGATAAATTTATGCCTCTCGAAAGTTGACCTACCATATTGATCAACATGGTGCGAGTGGATGCCACATCATCCTCCATTACTTAGACATGTGGGTCTAGACACATAGTGTATTTTCTAAGAACATTCTAGAAGGTCCAAAAACATATCACAATTAAAGGTTGAGGAAGTAAAAAACCTATCCCTAGATGACTATTGAGCTATGTTAAATATCGGGCCACTAAGAGGAGAAGGGGTTCCATTCTTTTACATTGCATCTTGTTACATAGCTAAGAAAAACATATGAGAATGGTATTATGTGAGAAAAAAAAAGGAGGAGAGATTATGTAGCAGCCATACATGCATACATGCCACATGTCAAAGGAAACTCTAGAAAGAGTGTCTCTTTCTTTGTACTTGCACCATTTCTTTACTAGAGAAAAGAAAGTAGAGCAACCTCACCTTCTAGCTAGGTTTTCTTGTAATACCCTTGTTTCCCCAGCTCGTAAATATAACTATAGCCTGCTAAAAGACTATGGGAAAACTGATTATGTGTGGATGTTGGAATTGATGAACCATTTTTTTTATAGAAGGTAATGTATGTATTTATGTTACTAAATAAAATGGAAGATGTTGCATAATTGCTAAAGGGGTTTCCAAGGTAGATCATGATGCATGAGAGAGATGGTGAGGGGATCCAGTAATGGTTGAGACGATCCCTACTAGAACAATACTCTACTAGATTTATATTGTTCAAACCCAGAACAATCCTCTGACCTAAATAATTTAATTACCAATCAATCTAGTAGTTGGAAAGTCTTCCTCAAGAGTTAACGAGGAGATGGGAAGAGTACCCATATAGAAACTTCCAAACCCACGAAATTGGGAATTGGACCCACAAAATATTGCTGAGGAGGAAATAAAAGGAAGGAAAATCATGGGCAGAGAGAGAGGATGTATAAGGAAGGGGTATGGTGACCATTTTCTAAAGAGGGAGAGCATGTGCAACTCTTTGGTTATGAAGAGAAATGAAAAACAATTTTTTTTATGGGTACATGAACTGATGGGAAGTGTTTTCTAACCAAGATGATAAATGTGGTTTCATATAATATGAGTGACTGAGTAAGGACTCATCGTAGACCCCCTTTCTTGGTGGAGAGAAAAATAATCTACCAAGTTCCTGTGAGAGGAGAGTAACCTCCATCCCTGGATGTTACTAAACAGAAGGAAGAATCTCTCTGAGGGAATCATGATCTAGCTAGGGAGTGGATGGTGGTAAATCCTTCCAAGAGTTGTTGTGCATACGATTGCGTGGAAAAGGGCACCCCTTTCAGTAGTTGCAACACTTTTTGGGTTCTAGATAAGTGTTTCTCTAAGCCTTGTATTGTTCTCGATTAATTTCTTTTATAATATGAATTCTGTGAAGTTTATGAATGTTGGAGTTATATTTTTTTTAAATAAGAGAACTTTTGATGTTGATGTGCTAGTGACTGAGATAACTGAAGTGGAGTCTGAAAATCACCTCTATTACCGATTTTTCCTTCTGCATATACCTGCCTAGACAAAAAAAGTGTTAGTGACATGTAGCCATTCATATTTGGAATAGAATGTGGGTGGATCACCTGCAAAAGCATATATATATAGAAAGGAGATAACAAGTGTTCTAGAGAAATGAAAATTTAGCCTCTGTAAAATCAGTTCAGGAACTTAGGTGAATTTATGAGTAATCTTTTCACTAAATACTATTTTAACCTATATTCTTACTTCTTAGTTGTTTGTATTCTAAAAGAAGAATTTTGGGTGTAATTGTTAAGGCTGATCCACATTTACAACCCATCTTCTATTTCTAATGAGAACATACAAAACAACTAGAACCTCTACAAAAATTTAAAAAGAAAGAGATGAGCTTTCTACCTAAGATTAGGTAAGTAATAGACTTCAACATTGTATTTGGTCTTTAAGGAAATACTCCAAATGTTATTAAACATTAAAATTAATTACAAATGAAGAATTTCCTAAATTTGTTAAAATACAAAAGCTCCAAATTTTTTTATCTGAGCATTAATAAACAATTATGCTAAACTTGTGTTAAAATTTCTACAAATTTGGGAGGAATCCCCTTAATTTTGATGGATAGTAAATTCTAGTAGAAATACATAATTTACTGTGGAGTAAATTTTTGTCTTAGGACCAATTTCCTTAAATCTAGGTAAGGATAGTAAAACTTAGTAAGAAGGATAAATTTTACTCCTTTACGTGTGAGGAAAGGAAATTATAAATCATATTTTAAATGGAGAAAATTTCCTCCTATATGATTTTAATTTATTATTTTAAAAAATTGAAAAATAAGAAATAGATTTCATTGCCTTTTAATTACATGTTTATTATTTAATTAAATGAAACTTTAAATTAAACCTCACCTTAATATATATATATATATATATATATATATATATATATATATTATTATTATTATTATCATTATAATTATCTTTCTGGAAAATGGAGTATAAGGTTCGCTTATGAAAATGGAGGTTAAATTTTCTGGAGAGTAGACCAAAAGAAAATATAACTTAATACTATTCTAATGTCAAAGCACACCAGGAAATAACCTGTGACTAAATGCCTTGACCATCTCAGGACTGCGAGGGTTTGGGACTTTGGGACTCCGAGGTGTTTGGGGTAATGGACCTCACCAGCTAAAATCCCAGAAGGCCTGAAACCTACCTTTTTATGTACAAATGTTGCATAGATAATAAATATAATCAATTATATTATATTATATTTAATGTAATATTGAGGATTTATCAAACCTGGGTGCGATTTTCAAGGAGGTGTTTTTCCAATATAATATATTATAATAATATAATTTTATTATAATGTTTGCACATGAAAGAGGCCAATCCTTTTCCTTTTTTAAAATTAATATTTAATGCGTAACACGTATAAGTGTGGACCCCTTCGAAACTTCTAGGCTCCAGGGCTTTGAGACTCCAGGACTTCAGGACTTTGGGACTACGGGATGTTTGGGGTGATAGAGTGTACAAGCTAAAAGAGTTGAAGGCTCGAAACTACCTTTCCTATTCCAATGTTTGCACAAATATTGATATAAACATTTAAAGTAATTAATTATAATATAATATAATATAATTAATTATATTTGTATCACTTCATAATATAAGTGGGACCCTCTCTGGAACTTCAACATTCGGAAGTTCTGGGTATGTTTATAATAACATGGAGAGGAATTATGCCGAAGTTTGGAGACTTAAGCGTTAATTGATATTAATAAACCTAAGTGCCCTTTGATATATTTAATTATATATTATAATATAATTAAATAGAATTATATTATAACATAATTAATAAAAGAACAAGTTAGTAATACAATTTGACTATGAGTTAATGTGACAGGGATTTAATATGATAATTAACACTAATTCATCCTGAAATGTTGGGTTTCCAAGGAAAAGGTGGAGTAATCATTGATTTAACTCGATTGGTAATCTAGGCCAACTAAAAAAAAAATTACGGAGTAAATTAATTTTAATGAAGATTAATAATCCCTAATAGGGATTAAATAAATGATTAATAAATAAAGAGTGGGAATTTATTATGATAATGACTAATTAATTTAATAGGCCTATAAGAGTTAGAAAAATGCCAACCTATGGTTGGGCGAGTCCCTATATGCTATGATAATATGACATGCCAGAGAAAACACACATGTCAACGTGGGACTAGACGTGAATTAAGTTTGGGACTCTCGATGAGTATAGGCTATGATTTAAGCATGAACAAACCTAAACCATTAGACCTGAAGGTGGACACATTTCCACCATATATTTTGGATGGGGAAAATTCCTCCGAACTTCGGAACTTCAGGAGGTTTTGGGGTTGTATGAAACCGATAGAGAGCCGAAGGCCCGAAGCCGTGAAAGCTTGGTAGGAACTTTACCTATGACCCCTTCCTCTAGTGGCCACATCATCGATAGAATATGACAAATTCGGTCGCGTTAGTGCTACGTTGATTGGTACAAATGAATTCGAGCCGTGTGGCAAGGGGGTGACCTTTGGCCAATGACGCCCCAAAAATTTCAGAAAGCCATAACTATCAATCTAGAACCCGATTTTAGACAAAATTTTAGTTGTTGGTAGACTCTCAACAAGCATAAGGTGATGGTGTCCTTTTTAGAGGAATTCAAGGGAGTTGAAGAAAAATAATTTTTTTTATGCCCCATCCCTTAAAAGGATACTTAAGGGGTTGGGTGTGTGAAATTTCTCCCATATTGTGTTTCCCAGGTCATATCTTATGTTTATTTGAGGATGGTGTGAATGTGTTTTACTGTTCTCTAATTTTTCTGTGTTTTATCTATTTTATTAGTAACTAAATATTTTGGAGATCTAAAGGAAATTAACCTTAATAGTAAAGATTCTAGTATTTTATTAGATCTGTTGTAATGAACCATTCTAGTGGAATATCCATGACAATTTAAAAATTATTTAATCCTTATAACTGATGCAGGGTGGCATCGCTGAGAGATTAGAGCCACAGAGGAGGGTAACACCCTCATGATTGTTTGTATCATCTACAATGAGTTGTCTTATGTTGAATTACAAAGTATCATTTTGTAATTCTTTTAATTCATTGTGGAAAAAACTTATAACACTATTTTTTCTTTATGTAGTCTCCAGAGCGACAAACCACACCCAGGCACAAAACCACTCAAGGTGCTTCTTTGAACAAGAGAACAAAGATTGATTTCCAGGATGCTCTTGAGGGTGGCAAGGGTGGCAGTGGTCAATGAGTGACCATTGACTGCCATTTTGTATCCATGCCACCATATGGATATTTTTTATGTTAGGGAACTTGCTGTCATTTTGTATATTGGGAACGATGTGACATTTTGTAAAAAATGTACAATTTAGACGATGTTGAATACACACACACACACACACACACACACACACATTTCATGGCACGTTTTTTTATGAATCTCATTGTTTCTACATTCTATGTTGATGAATGTATGAATTTCAAAGTGTATGAATTTTATGTGTATGAATGTATGAATTTTCTTAATTTGCTTAATTAATTTTTAAAGTGTTAAGGAATTCTATGTAACTAAGAATAGTTCATTTTTTTATAGTTATTATAAATAATTGTGTTACGTAATTAACGAATATCTTATGGTGGAAAAAGATTTCTAAGTGACAAATTCATATGCAATTAATGGTTCTCAAGGACCTAAATTTGACAAAAGATTGAAGTCCCATCCTAGTTAAGACTCTAGGAACCAATAATAAGAATCATGTGGGATAACATAATCACAATAGAAATAAGAGAGTTGAAACTGCACATTACTCTATCCAAAATGAAGCATGGTTTATTATAATGGCAATCACAATATGTTACAAGGGTTTCTTAATATAAAATCAACACAAAATATTAGTGCACAATAAATCCTCACATCAAATGAAAATATACCTCAAATTCTCCATTAAGTTTGCCAAAATGTTCTACAATGTATCCCAAGTGGAGAGCTCCTAAATACCTAGATTCTCCACCCTTTACAATGGAGAGAGAGAACTCTTATTTATAGAATGAGTCTCTTCTCTTATACAATAAAATATCATTATTTTCTAACTAACTCCATGTCAAGTCAAATAAATATTATAATAATGAATTAATTAGATCTATCCGCATTCCATGGTTGACCATGTTACAACATGTGGACATTAGCCTCTCCAAATAAATTCTCCGTCATCCAAAAATAGTAGTAGTATGAACCAAATAATTCTCATGAAGGGGACACACCACCAAAAATATGCATCAAGCTAATTCAAATGCCAAGTGTCTACATGGAATGTTCCCTCCAAGAATGTGCATGCATGCAACCACTCCACACATGTGACTTCCAAGGTAGCCAACTCCATGGATGAATGGGCAATATGCCAAGTGAATGGGGTGTCCACAAAAAAGTATGTGATCAATACATATCCTTTGCTTGCCTTGCTTTCCTAGCCTTGTCTTTCCTTTACCTTGCCTTGCATTCCCTTACCTTGGCTTGCCTTGCCTTTCCTTGCCATGCCATTCTATGCCATTCCTTTATTTGAATTTCCATGCCATGCCTTTCCTTGGCATGCCATGTCTTGCCTTGCCTTGAATTCTCATGCCATGCCATTCCTTTCCTTGTCTTGCCATGTATTGCATTTCCTTGCCTTTCCTTGCCATACCTAGACCTTGCCTTGCTATGTCTAGCCTTGCATTTACTTGCATTTAACTAACTTTCATTGACTTTACATTCCTTGTATTGCATTGCAATGTCTATCCTTGCCTCGCTATTCCATGCCTTGCCTTGCCATGCCTTGCCATGACATGCCATGCCTTGCCATGCCATGCCATGCCTTGCTTTGCCTTCACTTGTCATGCAATGCCTTGTCATTCCATGCCTTTCATTTCCATGACATGTCTTTCCATGCCTTTCCTTGTCATGTTATTCCCTTCTATGCCTTTCCTTGCCATTCCATGCCTTGCCTTGCCATTCCATGCCTTGCCTTGCCATGCCTTGAAATTATACCCTTTTTCAAATTTTACCTTTTTTAGGGGTGCCCACTTTGTTTTCTTAATATAGTCAAGGGTGGCCATAACTATCCTTTATCATAGTCATATGTAGATTTTTTTACCTACAAAACCTATAAATAAGAACACATGGGCACATAGACCGTACTTTTGAAAGGGAATCCCACTAGGAAAAAAATTGAAATTTTGAAAAATTAAACCATACAAAATGAAGAGGAGGGAAAGGGAAAGCACCTATAACTTGTTATACCCTACCCTGGGGATAACTAAGGAGATAATGTCTCTAGGCCCACAGGTCCTAGACATGGAGTACCGAGATTTGGACAACTTTAGCATCACCTCAGAGGGCCCCTCTTTTCTTCAGTGCAATCCATTTGTCAATAGCAACAATATCCATCCCACTAGCTTGTTCATGAAGTAGTAGTAAGTCTTGCTTCATGAGGGACTGATTCTGGGTATCATGGTATGTGTCACTGTGATTCTTGAAGCACTTGAATATGTTGCATTGAATTCTCCTTCATTTCATAATGTTTGCTTGGAAATTATGCTCTTTAACTTGTTCATACCTGGTATGGTGACATGGTGCCCTAGTAAGTTAATCTCCCTTTAGGATGGGTTTCCACTAGGTGGGACTGTGAAAGATCATCGTTTGTTGCCTCCATACTTACCACTTTTCATATTTATTCCTCTCATATCCCCCTACCTTTGTTCTAGAATTGGGTTTGGCCACACTAGGAAGGGTTGTAACTTGCCTTGTGGGAAGAAGGGTCTAAAGGCCCAGAGGTTAAAAGTAGTTGGAAAGAGTTAAAATCCGATATTGAAACCTTTGAGATGCTTCACCTAGGGATTCCTAAGAAAGAAGTAAAATTCTTCTTAGTGAGAAAATGGAACCCATAAAGATAATTAAACACTCAAGGTACTAGTTGGTAGATAGGAGGTCTCATAATGAGCCAACCTATTGTGACCATGGAAATGTAGTGGTATGAAACTACCACCTATCTGGTCACCAAACCAAGGTAGTGGTTCTTGGCGGCATAGCCAAGAGAAAGGGGATCTCATCATGAGGCAACCTTCTCATCTTTGTGAAATGTTTGTGGATAACGCTGTCACCCCTGGTCATCAAGACAGGACAATGTCCCTTAACTCTTCCCTTGAAGCACAAATTAAAAAGATAAAAATATAACAAAGCTAAGTGTAAAAGGTAGTAAATTGACTAGGAAACAATAAAATCTATGACAAGGTGCAACTCTCCCTCTACAAATGCACCCATAGGTAAGACCTACATTTCCCTGTTATTATTGCACCCCATGCTCAAACACTTACCCTATGCCACCTCATACACTTACATGACCTAGATTGGCTCCCACCTGGGAAACACCCCAAACTTGAGGAAGGTTATCCCAATAGGACACCCTGAGACCTTCTCCAAACCTAACTTGTGAAATTCCATAACGTCTTTGAGAATTTGTCTAGGTAAAGGTGGGTTTGATGCAAATGTTTTGGTAATTTAATTATTAGATGTGATTTACATTATTGATCCCTGTGACTTATGAACCCTTGGAGGGCATACTTATTTTTGGTGCAGGACCTTTCCCGATGGACAAGTACATGTGAGGGAATGACTAGCTCAGACCTTCATTAGGATTAAAGCCCACAAAATGATGTCGTGACCCCAACTAGGGGTAAGAAGACATCATAGATTTGCACCAGGAAGGAAGAAGGGTGTTTCCCTTGGAGATACCTTGGCAGACCTAGACCCATGGGGATCTTTCTCTTCCACATGGATTTTGGTCTTTGAAAGCTCAGGACATCACCATCATGACCCTGGACATCATCCAAAGCTAGGTTTTACATTTTGGAGGCAATTGTGAGCTGGGTGGCACGTGTGGGCATCATCTACGGTCTTTGGAGGCCAAGCATTCTGCATCTTGAGCCAAACGTTCCACCTTAGGGCCTCAACATCACCCTAGAAGGGTATGACATCACCCTTGGAGGTGTTTTTAGATGTTAATTAATTTTATTTATGTCAAAATTCGATTTTAATGTAAATTGGCCAAGTCAGCCTTTTATTTGACCTAAAATTAATTAAATGTCAATTTTTTTTTATAAATAGAGATAAATTACTCTAATTTTATCATCATAACTCCTCACACAAGAGGAAGAGGACTGAAATTTGCACCCTATTTGGGAGTTCTTGGCTGAAATAGTGAGGCACACTTGTCTTGGAGGATAAAATTTGCAACTTGGATCATTATTGGTGAAGTTACTTGGCAATCTAAGGTTTTATTGATTGATTTTTCTTGGTGAAGTAAGTAAATATGCAATTGTCATTTGATTTTTAATGGTTATGGTATATTTTCTTATTCATGTTAAATATTATGAAATTGCTTTCCTGGAAAAATCTAGGTGTAAAGGACTTAAGTTGCTACTTCTTTGCTCTTCATTTGCTAGACTTTACTAAAGTGATTTGACCTAGAAAAACTCCTAAAGTCCTAAAGTTATAGCACTTTATGATCCATTACCTAGTTGTTGCTGCTCTTAATTTTTTTCAATAGTCTAAGGAGAAGGAAGGCGTTAGGGCCTAGAAGTTCCTACTCTCTAGTAGCTCACCTCTCTAGAAGTGTAGATCCTAGAAGACTTAAGGTGCTACTCTTCTAGCATCCATTCTTTACCTAGATAAGTATAATCATTGTTGTTAATACTTCCAAGTGAAGGTCACCACTTGTTGACTCCATTACCCCTATAAAGGCACCAATATTCACCTCTTTCCTCTTTGATAAATCATCAACCTTCAAACTAAACTTCTACTTGCTACCCTACTAACTAAAAATGACCCTAACTTAGCCTAGATCACTTGTATTTTTTCTGCTGTTATAAAAGATTTCTACAACCATCTAACTGCAGAAAATATTCTGCAAAATTGACCTTAAATGGTAGTTAGACACTTCATAAATTGCATATGACAATTGATTATCATTTTTTCTAGTTAAAACTACTTTTTCATTGTCTTTTCAAGCAATTATGAGGAATATTTCTTGCAGATGTTATAAATTACTTATTGCTATTGTAAGTTTTCATATTGCTGCAATTTTATATCAGCCAACTTATATTTCAAAGGTTCACTATCTTATTGAAGCTCTAACATCATTTTGTACTTGAAAAATTGCCATATTGTTTCTTGTTGTATTGTTCTGGGAAGGTACACCTCATTCATTACTTTTTCTTCATCTCTTTAATACACAAAGACATTTTGAATTGAGTGACCAGTGAGAAGGGGTTATTTTTTCATCCTTGTCTTAGTTTCATCAGCCTTTTAGGTCACCAGGGACATCTCCCTTGGGGTAATTTCAACATACTCCTAAATAGAAAGGGGTTTCCTATTAAGGCGAGAGTGATAGTTCACCCCCTTGTTATGCCAATATTTCCTCACTTTCCTTGGGATTTGGGCAAGTACATATTGTTCAATAACATTTTTGGTGTTGTTGTTGGGGACATTGAGTCAATTTTCCTTGAATGACACTTTTCTATAAGCCTTTATCCAAAGCATTTGTTTCACATAGCTTACCTGGTGACTCCACTGAGGGTGATCCCCTCATCCCTTTGATAATTTCAAGAATATTATCTGGCGAGTCCACAAATTTCAAGGATATATAACAATCCTCCCAAGTCTTATAGAAGTAATCCTCCCCGAGATTCTCCTATAGTAAAATCACTATTCTGAGGCAATCTTCCCTTAAACACAATGTCTAATGCTCAAACTCAAACCCTTAATCCAAATCAGGATAATAACAAAAAGCAATGGTCATCCAAACTTTTTAAATCATTAGACATGACAAATATTCTAGGATACCCTCAGCAAATGCCCCCTAGGTATGAAAAGCGGCTACCTAAGTTCACTTGTAATGATGTAGTCAACGCCAAGGACCATATGAGAAATTTCTGGGCCTTCTTTCAGCTTCATTCCATCAGTGATGATGAAAAATATTTAACAATGAAATTATCTTCTACCCTCTATGATGGCGCTAGAATATGGTATAATGGTCTCCCTGACGCTAGTATTACATCTATGGATAAATTAGAGGAAGTGTTCCTGAAAAGATGGAGTGACAAGGAAGACCCTAACATGCTACTAATAAGGCTTAACAACATCACAAAGGATAGGAATGGAAATTCTAGGGAATTTCATGATAAATTTGAAAGGCTAATACAACAAATCCCAGCAAGCCATCACCCTTCAAAAAAATTTCTTCTCTTTCTTTACAACAAATCCTTTACAAGACAAATGGGTTTGCTCCTCAAAGGGAAAACTCCTAGGAAAATCCAAGAAGCTCATGAGATGGCCATGAATATTGAAGATAACCTATCATCATCCAAAGTATAACCTTTCTCTACCCCAATAGTCAAGATGGATGCTAAACCCAAAGTAGTCTACAATGTTGAGTCTGCTTCAAATATTGGCGCTAGCTTGGAAAACTATAATTGGCTGTAGATGGCATGGTAAAAACCCAAGAGTTAATGATGAATAGGATTTTCAATCTAGAGAGATCCCAACAAAAATCTCCTAGACCTCCTTATAAGGGGAAATTCCAAAGGGGTGCTCAAGGTTTCAATCCTAAGAATGATCAAGAAGTCCCTAATACTTTATCCCCCACAAACATGGTAGAGGAGAACCCGTGGTGATTACAATGCAAAGAGTCACATTGGGAGCATGAATACCTTCTAAATAATGGTGAACATGATCAAGTAAATATTATCGACCATACCATTTAGGGACCACAATGTTTCCTTAACATCACACTTGAAGAACATGAAGAGGGCATAAAGGAAGAAACCATGAGGGTTGGGATGGAGTTACTATATAACCTTGATCAAGAGTCAAGAGAGAAGTTGAAAAACAATAATTCCAAGTGTATACTAGACCGAAACAGATGAACCAAACTCTCTCCACTAGACCTACAACTTCACAACCAAAACCTCCACCTATGAACATACTCCTTCCTAAAACTTATTCTAAAAATGACAACATTGACTTGAATTTTAATTTGGAATGTGCATTAGCCAAAATTCATGTAACCATCCCATTGAAGGAAGTTATCAAAGTTTCATCCATGAAATAAAGGTTAGAGAAGTTTTTAAACATGTTGGATGAACCAATGGACCCTCCTATTATGTTACAAGTGGACCATTTTAGGGTTCAATATGATGGACACCCACCCTTATTTATGTCATTAATGGTTAATAACAAATTTGCTAACAAATGTATACTTGACTTGAGAGTAGGTGCTAACATGATGTCTTTGAAAGTCATGGAGCAACTAGGCCTAAAGGCTACACGACCTTATAGGAATGTGAACGGTTTTGAATCCAGGGCCATACCCACTCATGGGGTAATTGAGAATGTTGAAGTACACCTTGGTAAATATCCTAAGAGAGTAATCCATATGGATATTTTGGTGGAAGATGTTCCTGATGTATGGGGGATGTTTTTGTCCATGAATTTTGTTGCAATGTTGGGTGGTACTTTAGAGATGGATCTAACTTATATCAATGTGCCTATGAAAAATGGGACAATTGAATGACTTCCAAATATTCCAATGGCCAAGGTCCATGTACGAGAAATAAAAAATTATGCAGAGATCAGTGAAACACGTGAGATAATTACGGAAAACCTTCCTATATTTTCTCCATAGGATTTTCCTTTCACTTCAAAGGAAGATTTTGATGAGATACAATGTCCAAAGAAAGAAGAGTATCAACAAATCTTAGATAAATATAAGGACAAAGAAGTTGGAACTTTAAAGTTACTAAATAAAGGGGATGATGATATATTGATTAAACCAACTCAACAAGAAGTCCTTACAATTGAATCCCACCCTCCTCCCTCAAGACAATATACTAGGGTAATACATGGAACAATGAAGTTTGAAGCAAACAAATATCAAGAGGGAGATACGGTATGAATGTGGGACACTAAGAAAGGAGAACCTAACATTGTTAAAGGGAATGCAAAGTTTTGGCTTGGACCTTTCAGAATCAAAATGAAGTCAGTCAACTATGCATACTACTTGTCTACACTGGAAGGGAGAAAACATCCATTACAAGTTAGTGGACACCTCCTCAAACCCCATCACGGGGATGAGACTTGACTTCAAAGGTAAGTACATGTAAGTTAGATAGGTATTAATTTTGCATCCATTTGTATATACAATTACATTTCATGTTAGTATAGTTGTAGTTTCATTTTCATATTGTATTATTCCATTATGTATATATGTATGCTCATGATTATATGCTAGATTAGAGATGTTCTTTTTATTTTTATATCATATATGAAGAAGGGGTGATATCACCACCTTAAGGATTACTAATACATTTTTTTGATATTTAGAAGGCACGGGTCATACCAGAGATGTTGAGGTTCTCACGTGCTCTACGGTGAGCACATGTCCCCAAGTTGGATCCATATGTCATCCCCTACCCTAGGGATAATTAAAGAGATCATGTCTCGAGGCCCACAGGTCCTAGACATGGAGTATCGAGAGATGATGACTTGAGAATTGCCCTGAAGGGCCCCTCTTTTCCTCAGTGTAGTCCATTTATCAACAGTAGCAGTATCCATCCCACTAGCTTATTATTGAAGTAGTAGTAAGTCTTTCTCCATGAGTTAATGAGTCTAGGTATCATGGTATGTGTTACTCTGATTCTTGAAGCACTTGAATATGTTTCATTGAATTATCCTTCATTTCATAATGTTTTTTTGGAAATTATGTTGTTTGACTTGTTCATACCTGAAAGGGTGACATGGTGCCCTAGTAAGTTGATCTCCCTTTAGGATGGGTTGCCACTAGGTGGGACTATGAAAGGTCATCGTCCATTCCCTCCATACTTACCACTTTCCATATTTATTCCTCTCATATCCCCCTACCTTTGTTCGAGCATTGGGATTGGCCACACTAGGAAGGGTTGTACCTTGCCTTGTGGGAATAAGGGACTAAAGACCTAGAGGGTAAAATTAGCTGGAAAGAGTTAAAAGAAAATATTAAAACCTTTGAGATTCTTCACCCAGGGATTCTTGAAAAGGAAGTAAAAGGATTCTTAGTAAGAAAAGGAAACCCATAAAGATAATTAAACACTCAAGGTACTAGTTGGTGGATAGGTCTCATCACGAGCTAACCTATTATGACCATGGGCATGTAGAGGTATGACACTCCCACTTATCTGGTCACCAAACCAGGGTAGTGACTCTCAATGGCATAGCCAAGAGAAAGTGGGTCTCATCATGAGCCAACCTTCTCATCTCTGTGAAATGTTTGTGGATAATGATGTCATCCATGGTCATCAATCCAAGATACTGTCCCTCAACTCTTCCCTTGAAGAACAAAAGAAAAATATCAAAATATAATAAAGATAAGATTAAAATGTAGTAAATGGACTAGGAAACAATAACATATATGACAAGGTGCAACTCACCCTCTACAAAGGCACCCACATGTCAGACCTACATTTCCATGTTATTCATGCACCCCATGCCCAAACACTTACCCATTTTCACCTCATACACTTACATGACTTGGATTGGCTCCCACCTGGGAAACACCCCAAACTTGAGGAAGGTTAGCCCAATAGGACACCCTGATACCTTCTCCAAACCTAATGTGTCAAATTGCAAAACATCTTTGAGCAATTGTTTGGGTAAAGGGGAGTTTGATGCACATGTTTGGGTAATATAATTATTCGATGTGATTTACATGTTATGATCCATGTGAATTATGAACCCCTGGAGGGTGTACTTGCTTTTGTTGCAGGACCTTTCTCGGCGGATAGGTACATGTGAGGGAATGGCTATCTCAGACCTTCATGGGGTTGAAATCCCATAGATGGATGTTGTAACCCCATCCAAAGGAAAGAAGACATCAAATATTTGCACCAAGAAGAAAGAAGGATGTTTCCCTTGGAGATACCCTAAAAAACCTAGACCCATGGGGATATTTCTCTTCCACATGGACGTTGGCCTTTGAAATCCCAGGATGTCACCATCATGACCCTGGACGTCATCTAGAGCTAGGGTTTAAATTTTGTAGGCATTTGTGAGCTAGGTGGCACATGTGGGAATCATCTAGGGCCTTTAGAGGGCAAGCGTTCTGCATCCTGAGCCCAACGTTCCACCTTAGGGCCTCAATGTCACCCTAGAAGGGAATGACGCCACCCTTGGAGATGTTTTTAGATGTTAATTAATTTTATTTATGTCAAAATTGGATTTTAATGTAAATTGGTTAGGTTGGCCTTTTATTTCACCTAAAATTAATTAAAGGTCAAAATTTTGTATAAATAGAGATAAAGTACTCTCATTTTATCATCATAACTCCTCAAACAAGAGGAAGATGACTGAAAATTGTGCCCTATTTGGGACTTCTTGGCTGAAATAGTGAGGCACACTTGTCTTGGAGGCTAAATTTTGCAACTTGGATAATTTTTGGTTAAGTTACTTGGCAATCTAGTGTTTTATTGCTTGATTATCCTTAGTGAAGTAAGTAAATTTGCATTTGTCATTTCATTTTGAATGGTTATGGTATATTTTCTTATTCATGTTAAAGATTATGAAATTGCTTCCTTGACAAACCCTAGGAGTAAAGGACTTAAGTTGTTACTTATTCTCTCTTCATTTGCTAGACTTTACTAAAGTGATTTGACCTAGACAAACTTCTAAAGCCCTAAAGTGCTAGCACTTTATAAGCCATTTCCTAGTTGTTGTTGCTCTTAATTTTTTTCAATAGTCTAAGGAGAAGGAAGGCATTAGGGCCTATAATTTCCTACTCTCTAGTAGCTCACCTCTCTAGAAGTGTAGATTCTAGAAGACTTAAGGTGCTACTCTTCTAGCATCCATTCTTTACTTAGACAAGTATAATCATTGTTGTTAATACTTCCAAGTGAAGGTCGCCACCTGTTGACTCCATTACCCCTACAAAGGCACTAGTCTTCACCTCTTTCCTCTTTGAGAAATCATCAACCTTCAAACTCAACTTCTACTTGCTACCCTACTAACTAAAAATAAACGTAACTTAGCCTAGATCACTTGTATTTTTGTTGTTGTTATAAAATATTGCTACAACCATATAAATCCAACAAATTTTCTATAAAACTGACCTTAAATGCTAGTTATACACTTCATAAATTGCATATGACAATTGATTATGATTTTGCCTAGTTAAAGCTACTTTTTCATTGTCTTTTTCAAGCAATTCTGAGGCATATTTCTTGCAATTGTTATAAAATACTTATTGTTGTTGTACGATTTCATATTACTGCAATTTTATATCAGCCAACTTATATTTCAAAGGTTCACTATCTTATTGAAGCTCTAACATCATTTTGTACTTGAAAAGCTGCCATATTTTTTCTTATTGTCTTGTTCTGAGCAGACACACCTCATTCATTACTTTTGCTTCATCTCTTTAAGACAAAAATACCTTTTGACTTGAGTGACTAGTGTGAGGGGACTATTTTTGCATCCTTTCCTTAGTTTCATCAACCTTTTAGGTCACTAGGGACGTCTCCCTTAGGGTAATTTCAACATACTCCTAAATAGAAAAGGGTTTCCTATTAGTATGCACCATCAGCTCTATGATGCTCTAAAGGCTCGTGGAACGCTTGGAAAATGAAGCCAAATATTTTGGACTTCTGTGGATTTTCTTCCAACACGTACTCATTATTATGTACGTTATACCATGGAGAGATTAGATTTTTGTGAGTGTTATTGATAGTGAGGGTCGAGGTGTCAGATTCTTCAATTTTTGATCCCGTGTATGATTATTTGATTGATTGTGGGTCCTCCAAGAATACCAAGCTTCATGGTGGAAGGAATTTCATGTCTGATTCGAAATCATGTTTGATGTTTTCTACAGAATGCAACATTCCATCTTAGTCCAATTACAGTGCAAGTGTTCCCTCTGAACTCTATTTAACAACACACATTTTCACTCAGAAATCATCTTATAATTTCGATATTTGAGATGGGTTTCACTTGATTTAAAGATGGTGGTTGAGGGGGTGTGTTCTCTAGCGCTTCTGTTGATCATTATATGCATGATCAAGCCCCTTATTTATTTCAACCATCCTTGAAATAAATATACAAGTGCCCTAATCCCTTATTGGAAGATCACTATATTCATCTTTTTTTTGACACTCACACATGCAAAGTGAGTATAAGTCACATTTTGTCATGATTTGTAATAAGGCTAGATGGGGTGTCTAAGCCTTCAATGTCTCAAGGAATTCTTATGACCATTTCATGGTAGAGCATGCCATTGATACATGGTTTGGGATTTGGGCATTATAAGTGCACATATTTTGTAGTGGGGGTTTGCACCACTAGTGCATATATATTACTGCACCTTTTTGTAATGGGTAGATAGGACCATAAGGTTTTTCTTAATTTGTGCACCTTTTGGTATATCAAAGTGCCTTGTAAAACCAATGATTATGACGCATTGTAATGGCTACTTATCCACTTTTGAGTGAGGAGAGTGAGAGGCATTCTTGTTGCATCTTAAGAATTTCTTAGCTTCTTTGTAATCATGATGTAAACAGTGGGTTGAGGTGATTTTCCTACGCCATTTCTGATGATTCATTGTAAACTTGACCAAGAGTGTAGTTATAAACTCTTGGAAAGTAAGAAACTTATTTAGGTATCATCAGTTATAGGTTGAAAATTTAAGCAGATGTGGGGTTCAACATTTCATCTCCAGAGAACAAGAGGTTAAGGAGACAGGGAATGTGCCTTTCAAAACATTTGCTTGGCAACAATTGCAAGTGTTTGAGTTACATTCTGATTCTGAAGTACAGGGAATGAAGACATTTGCATGCAGTTGATGATGGATTGCAGGTCAAAGTTGATACTTCTAGAGGTCCAAAATTTTTTCTCCATGGAGAGGTGTGATCCAGTAGGATCTTCATAGTCGACACATTTTTAGTCTGTTTCAAATACTGCCAACATTGTTCAGTCAACAAACAACTCACATTGAGCTTTCTGATGCATTTGGAATAAAGTCGATTGGACTTCACATGCTAGAGATATGTCTTGTTGATATTTAGGGGGAAAATGGCATTTGTAAAATGTTTAATACACGAGATAGGGTTCTCATAATTGTGTATTTTTCATTATTTAAAAGGGATTATTTGGTGCAAAGCCATGTTGTCTTTCAATCCCTAGTCTCAAGGAGAGTCCTAAGGAGAGTTGAGATATTCATGGATGGTTCAAATATATTCTCAAACCAATCCCTTGAGATATGACAAGATCCTAATTTAGGGGATCTTGAGAGATATTATCTCCATGAAAATCTTGATGTGGTTGAGATGGAGATGTTATATAAACCCTTCTTGGGGGTCAAGAGGTGGAAGGAGGAGAGAAAGGAAAGAACTTGTGGAAATCTTATTGAGAGCTTATTGATTCAAAGGATGTCTTTGAAAAGGAGAAACATGTTGTAGGCTTTTTTATGTATCCCTTTTGAAGCAGAATAAAAAAAGCAGATTCATGGGATTCATGAATCCGAAGATGTAGTGAGGGGGTCTGGTGAACTCCTTTATCATATTGTTTTCAATGTTGTACGTGTGATTTTGATGCATTGTCACTTTTTTAAGTAGATTTTTTATTTATAAACATACACAACAGTTTGACAATTTTATGTGATTATTTCCTTAATGAAGCATGGTTAATTAATCAAATTTCCCTTATTCACATGCAATTTCGTCAGTAAAAGATCTTATTTTGAAAATTTGGATGAAATAAGATTCTCACCAAATTTTTAGATCACGAAGTTTGCAAGAGCTTTTTTTTTTTCTCCAATCCTTTGGTTTTTAAACTAAAATAATAAAAACAAATATTTTTAATGAATTTATAGACATTTTTTCAACATGTTTGTCAAATTAATGCACCATTTTACTCTATTTTTCTTCTAGATTTTGGGTATTGTTATATCTAACCTATGAGAAATAATTCTTCTATTTTTTGTAGCTTGGTGGATGTCAAAAGTAAAATTTAAGAAGTATTTGTTCCATTGTTACTTCTTTAGATTTAGAGGAAAAGTTTCTTGACTAGCATAATAGGAATAGGTATTGATTTCTTCTTTGCATTATTAACCTCGAATTATCATTATTTTACCTCATGATTGACCCTTCTAAGTTACGATGGTTAAATCACTTTCCCTCTGTCATTTTTCATGAATTAAGTGGTAGAATCCCACTTATCCCGGGTTTCCCTAGTTAGCACCTTGCTTTTTTGTGCCCATGTTGAGTTCTCTCATAGGCTTGGGAGACTTATTAGTCCTTTCATGACATTGATTTTAACCATGCAATTCTCTCTCAGTCTTTTTTTGACCATTTCTTGATATGATCACATGTATTTTGTTATGCATTTAATTTTTCTCACAAGATACTTGCTCAAGTCTTATTTTCAATGCTTCATTGTAGCCTCAATATTATCATATACATTCATTTGTGTTGTTTTTCCTTTGTATCCATGACATTTGAATTTCAAATATATCCATGGAAGAAATATTTTTGAGTTTCCATGTCATGGCTAGTATCTCTTTTGCATTTTTTTCATAGGTCTGTTCCATGTTCCTGGAACATCACTGCATTCCATGCAACACTCATTTCTTCCTCTATACTATTTAATTGTTTCATTAGTTTTTAGGTTTCTCTAACATGAAAAATAAAAAAATGAAATTATATTTATAAAAAAATAGTGGTAGGGGGGAATTGAGACCTTCATTATGTTTTGAATATGAGGCAACAAATCATGTTGTGCTTAAAAAAATCACTTATATTGTGTTACTCTTTTAGAATTTAGATTTTAGTAATTTTCTTTAGGAACTGCACCATGATTATGATTTTTTACACTTTGATTGATTACTCTTCCAGATGCTATGGAGATGACCTTGGTACCTCCTATGTTGTTGGATTATATCAATGATCCATTTTTGTGTCTATTATTTCACAAGTCATTATTATGTCGTGATTATGATCAAAGGATGTTTTAGCATGAGTTAGCATTCCTCAAATTTGTTGACCATCCATTTCAACCTTTCGTCTTATAAAGTTTCTCTTAGTTGTCATCATTACCATTGTTTTTACTCATGCCAATGTGGAAGGATTCATCATTGCCTTCTCATTGGAAAGTCATGTCCTATCAACTATGATACATTTATCTAGGAGGTTGAATTATATTCATAACACCCTTGCACTTTCTTTCATCATTGGTTTATTCCTTTCCTTGCTATGACATTCCATGTCATGCCATGTCTTTCCTTTCCATGCCATGCCTTGCATTTCCATGCCATGCCATTCCATGCCATGCCTTGCCATGCCATTCCATGCCTTGCATTTCCTTTCTATGCCATGGCATGCCATGCCTTACCTTTCCATGTCATGCCATGCCATTCCTTGCCTTTCCTTTCCATACCATGTCATGCCATGCTATGCCATGCCTTCTCTTGCCATGCCATGCGTTTCCTTTCCATGCCATGCCTTGCCTTTCCATTCCATGCCTTGACTTGGCATTCCTTGAATTTCCATGTCATGACATTCCATGCCTTGCATTTCCTTGCCTTGCCATGCCTTGCCTTGTCAAGCCATGCATTTCCAAGCCATGCCATTCTTTGCCATGCCATGTCATTCCATGCCTTTCCTTGCCATCTTATGCCTTTCCATGCCTTTCCTTTCCATGCCATGCATTGTCATTCATTTCCTTTTCTTTCCATGCCATGATATTCCTTTTATTCCATTCCATGACATCGTTTCAACACTTTTTAGGGCCAAATTCCTTCATATAGGGCCTCGAATTGAGGTTTTAGTGTTTTTACGGGATTTTTAAATTTTTAATTATCAGTTATCTCTTAGTTTATGAGTTTAATCAGAAAAGAGAGTTGAAAAATAGTGTCACACTATTTTTCTCTTAGTTAGTTTTAGAGTCATGCGAGAATTTTCTAAATTTAGCTATTTATCTAAAAAATAGTTGTTTTTCTAAAATTAGTTGTTTTCAAAAATCCCAGATAGTAGTTATAAGGGGTTGAAACTAGATTGTAATAGTTAGGATGGAGAAGGAATAAAAGAGATTTATTTTTCCATTCTCCTGTGTTTTCATGTTTTATTTGATATTGTGAATGAATATCAGGTTTTGGCTACATCATTTCCCTCGAAAAATCCCCAAAATATCCCTACATCACATGCCTTTCATTGCCACGCCTTACATTACCTTTCCTTTCGATTCCATTCCATGCCATGCCATGCCATGACATGCCTTTCCTTGCCTTGCCAAGCCATGCCTTTACTTGCCATGCCTTGCCTGGCCATGCCAAGCCATGCTTTTCCTTTCCATGCATGTGTTTCCATGCCATTTATTGCCATGACATCCCATGCCATGCCTTGCATTGCCTTTCCATGGCATGACATGTCATGCCTTACATTTCCTTTCCTCTCTATGCCATGCCTTGAATTGCCAATCCATGCCTTGCCAAGCCATGAATTTCCTTGCCATGCCATGTCATGCAATTAATTTCCTTTCCATGCCATGCTATACCTTTCCTTGCCATTCCATGCTTTTCTTTTCCATTCCATGCCTTGCCTTGCCTTGTCATGACATGTCATGCCTTACATTGCCTTGCATTTCCATGCCTTACATTGCCTTGCATTTCCATGCCATGCATTACCTTGCCATGCCTTGCCTTGCCTTGTCTTGTCATGCCATGCCTTGCCTTGACTTGCCTTGCCTTGCCATGCCATGCCATGTCATTCCTTTCCTTGACATGCCCTACATTGACTTTCCATGCCATGCCTTGCCTTGCATTGCATTGCCTTGAGTTTCATTTCCTTGCCTTGCCTTGCCTTGTCATTCCATTCCTTGCCTTTCCATGCCTTGCCTTGCCTTGTCATGCCATGACTTGCCTTGAATTGACTCACCATGCCATGCCTTTTATTTACTTTCCATGACATACCTTGCATTGGATTGCGTTTCCTTTCTTTTCCTTTCCTTGGGTAACTATAATTCATCTAAAAGGTACTTTCATTATGATATTCATAAATTTACTAGTTGTTTGTAAAAATATAACTTTTTTCATCATTATAGAAAATTTATTGTCCTTTGAGTCACCCATAAGAAATTTATCACTATAATCATAAACACCATTAAATTATTTCCAATGTCAATTAACTTCTAATAAATTTGTTTTCAAGTTAATTTAATAAAAAAATAATGGCAATCATGTATCATACCTTTTTTGTTTTTGCTTAAAAAAATAATGCTTGTACTAAATGAACAAGTTTAATACTTAAAAATTACAATCAAAAGATTCAATAAACATGTAATTCTACAACTTGTTATCCCATCTATCTTAAATAAAAATACTTGCATGAGAATTTCAATGTCATAACATGTGCTCTCTTTATTCATAGTTGCGAAACATGGATTAGAATAATTAATAGGATTTACATAGAAAGGAATGTCACTAAATAGGTTTGTGTTCCATCCTTTTGGTGTAGTCTCATTATACTATTGATCCACAATTTATTTTGGATTGCATGAAAAAAAACATAACTTCAAGGCCTTATTTAAAATCAAAGAAATAAAAACTAATCTTTCAACTCAATAACTTTTATAACAAGATATAGAATGTGGACCTAGACCTAGACCTTTCCTTGCCTTGCCATGTCTAGATTTGTTGGGACTTGTCATGTCTTGAATTTCCTTTCCTTGTCTTGCCTTGCATCGTCTTTCCTTTCATTTCCATACCTATACATAGACCTATCCCTAGACATTGCCTTGCCATGCCTTGCCTTGTCTTGCAATGGTCTATGTCATGGTAGATGTCATGGTAATGGTGTAGGTCTAGGTATGGGTCTAGGTCATGGTTTAGGTCTAGGCATAGGTCTAGGTCTATGTCCTAGCCATGGTTTAGGTATAGGTCTATTTCCAACATTTCCATGAATGGATTGAGGAGGCAAGTTGCAACTCGTGATAAAAATCAAACCGAGACTCGGATGAACCATCTGTTGCATTGGATCTGGGTCACTAGGTTTCAACTATTGGTGCCCCTTTATTGTCATTTCGTTTTCAAGAAAAGTGTTTGTTAGAGGATCACCGAGACTAGGGTTTTTATTAATGAGGCATAATTTAATTCCTAAACAAGAGGTCGATTTTCAAGAACACTATGTCGGGCAATTGTGGGTAGTGTGGTTGTGTGGAACTTGGCCAAAAAGATGTGCAGGAGCTTAAAAATTTCTATTATGATGCTCGGTATGGATTTTATGCCCCTAGACCAAATTTCCAACATGACCTTGAATGAGTTGAGGAGGCAAGTTGAAACTCGTGATAAAACTCTAATCATGACTTGGATGGACGAACTGTTAGTTGCATTATATTTGAGCCACCATGTTTCAACTAGCAGGGCCCCTTTGCTATCATTTTGTTGCCTAGAAAAGAATTTTATGGAGGATCTCTAGAACTAGGGTTTTGCTCAGTGAGGCATAGTGCAATTTTTGAACAAGAGGTCTATTTTCAAGAAAACTGTGTCGGACAATTGTGGGTAGTGTGGTCACGTGCACTTTGGCCAAACATATGCACAAGAGCTTATGAAGTTCTGTTATGTTGTTCGGTTTGGATTTTATGCCCCCAGACCAAATTGCCAATATGTCCCAGAATAAATTGAGGAGGTGAATTGTAACTCATGATAAAACTCAAATTGAGACTTGTATGGGCGAATCATCAATTGCATTGGATCCAAGGAACTAAGTTTCAGCTAGTGGGGCCCCTCCGTTGTCATTTTGTTTCCCGTAAAAACATTTGTTGGAGGATCAATGAGACTAGGGTTTTTCTCAATGAGGCATAATGCAGTTTTTGAACAAGAGGTCGATTTTGAAGAAGATTGTGCCTAGAGATGTGGGTATCCTAGTTGCATGGGCCTTAGCCAAACAAATGTGTGGGGGCTTATAGAACTATGTTATGATTCCCAATTTGGATTTTATGCCCCCAGATCAAATTGCCAACACATCCTTGAATGGCTTGAGGAGGCGAGTTTCATCTCATGATAAAACTAAAACAAAGACTCGGATGGACGAATCATTAGTTGCATTGGATCCAGGTCAATGCTTATTTTTTAAGTGAAATTTCGCCAATTTGGATAAATTTCAATTTTTTGGAAGAAAATTAGGCTAAATTTTTTCATTTTTTCATTATAAATGAAATTTTTTTAGCTTAATTTATGATTATAGTTAAACATACACTTATGGTTTTCGCCTAAATAGAAACATTTTCCATGAACACATAATCGGTTTTCTTAATATTTTTGCCAAGTCAATGATTATGTATCCCAATTGTTTTGGTATATTTGCTACATATGGATGATTAGTTAGTGGTAACTACTCTTGGGAAAACCATGAATTTTCAATTGAAGTCATGTAAATTTATATAGGATAGGAAGATGTTTTTAAAAATTTACTTTTATTATTTTTTTCACTTATTTCAACATGGAGGAGGTATATCATGTTGCATATTAATGTATATAATTTTTTCCATGTATTTTTAAAGATATTTTCCATTGCCATTTTATTGTTGTTGTAAGTTCCCTCTAATTGATATGAAAGTTTTTTTTTTTTTCTCTAAATATTCTTTCATAAGATATTTTTTGTTAATTATTGTCAATGATGCACATGTGACACAAATAGATCGACGTTGTTGCCAAATTTTAAAGGTACCATCAAGAAATCAATTGGTTATCGCCTAAGATAAATGACACAATTCTTTTACAAATATGGCTTGATTGACAAATGGTTTGATAAGTTATGACTTATGTGGTTTGAAAAAAAAAACATTGATCCGAGTCACCAGGTTTCAGCTAGTGGGGCCCCTTCTTGTCATTCCATTGCTCAAAAAAGTGTTTGTTGGAGGATCTCTGGAACAAGGGTTTTGCTCAATGAGGCATAATGCAATTTTTGAGCAAGAGGTTGACTTTCAAGAACATTGTGTCAGGAGATTGTGGGTAGTGTGGTCGCATGGGCCTTGGTCAAATAGATGTGAAAGATCTTACGAAACTCTGTTATGCTGCTTGATTTGAATTTTATGCCCCCGAACCAAATTGCCAACATGTCCTCGAATGGCTTGAGGAGGTGAGTTGCAACTTGTGATAAAAATCAAACCGAGACTCAGATGGATGAACCGTTGGTTGCATTGGAACCATGGTGTCCAGTTTCAACTAGTGGGGTCCCTCTTCTATCATTATGTTGCCCAAAAAATCATTTTCTAGAGGATCTCCATAAATAGGGTTTTTCTCAATGAGGCATAATGCAATTTCTGAACAGTAGGTCGATTTTCAAGAACATTGTTCCAGGAAATTTTGGGTAGCATGGTCATGTGGGCCTTGGAAAAATAGACATGCAAAAGCTTATGAACTCCATTATGCTTCTTGGTTTAGATTTTATGCCCCTGGACCAAATCGACAACATGTCCCTGAATGACTTGAAGAGGTGAGTTGCAACTCATGATAAAACTTGAACTGGGAATTGGATGGACAAACCCTCAGTTGCATTGGATCTGAGGCATCGAGTTTCAACTAGTGGGGCCCCTCCACTTTCATTCCATTTCTCGTAAAAGTGTTTGTTGGAGGATCACCGGGACTGGTGTTTTTCTCAATGAGGCATAGTGCAATTTATGAAAAAGAGGTCGATTTTAAAAAACACTGTGTTGGGTGATTGTGGGTAGCATGGTCATGTGGGCCTTGTCCAAATAGACATGTGAGAGCTTACGTAACTCTTTTATGATGTTCAATTTGTATTTTATTCCCCTAGACCAAATTGCCAACATGTCCTTGAATGATTTGAGGAGGCAAGTTACAACCCATGATAAAACTCAAACCGAGACTCAGATGGATGAACTGTTAATTGAGTTGGATTTGGGGAATTGAGATTCAGCTAGTGGGGACCCTATGTTGTCATTATGTTACCTAGAAAATCATTTGTTGGAGGATCACTAGGACTAGGGTTTAGCTCAATGAGGCATAGTGTAATTTTTGAACAAGAGGTCGATTTTCAAGAACACTATACCGAGATATTGTGAGTAGCATAGTCACATGGGCCTTGACTAAAAAGACATGTGGGAGCTTACAAAACTTCGCTATGCTGGTGGGTTTGGATTTTATGAATGAACTGTTAATTGAGTTGGATTTGGGGCATTGATATTCAGCTAGTGGGGACCCTATGTTGTCATTATGTTACCTATAAAATCATTTGTTGGAGGATCACTGGGACTAGGGTTTAGCTCAATGAGGCATAGTGTAATTTTTGAACAAGAGGTCGATTTTCAAGAACACTATACCGAGAGATTGTGAGTAGCATAGTCACATGGGCCTTGGCCAAAAAGACATGTGGGAGCTTACAAAACTTTGTTATGCTGGTGGGTTTGGATTTTATGTCCCTAGACCAAATTTATAACATGTCCTTGAATGACTTGAGGAGGTGAGTTGTAACTCGTGATAAAACTCAAACTAGGACTCAAATGGATGAATCGTCAATTGCATTGGATCTGGGGCACCGTGTTTTAGCTAGTATGGCCCCTTCGTTGTCATTTTGTTTCTCGAAAAAATTGTTTGTTGGAGGATATTTAGAACTGAGTTTTTTCTCGGTGATTATTACATATTTTTGAAAATTTAACACCTTGTAAGGATATACCTAGCATGGCATGGAAAGGCAAGGCATGGAAAGGAAATTCATGACATGGAAAATTAAGGCAAGGCATGGTAAGGCATGTCATAACAAGGCATAACAAGGCATAGCAAGGCAAGGCAATGCAAGGCATGGCATGGCATGGCAAGGAAAGGAATAACATGGCAAGGAAAGGCAAGGCATGAAAATGCATGACATAGAAAGGCAAGGCATGGCATGGGAAGGAAAGGCATGGAAAGGAAAGGAATGGAAAGGCAAGACATGGTATGGCATGGTAAGGCAAGGAAAGGAAAGGAAATGCATGGAAAGGCAAGGCATGGGAAGTCATGGCATGGAAAGGCAAGGCATGGCATAGAAATACAAAGTATGGCATAGAAATTCAAGGGAGTACAAGGCATGGCATGGAAAGGGAAGGCATGGCATGGCATGGAAAGGGAAGACATGGAATGGAATGGCATGGCATGGAAAGGAAAGACATGGACTGGCATGGAAAGGCAAGGCATGACATGGCAAGAAAAGACATGTCATGGCAAGACAAGGAAAGGCATGGTATGTCATGGCAAGACAAGGAAAGGCATGGTATGTCATGGAAAGGAAAGACATGGCATGACATGGCAAGGCATGGTATGGAATGACATGGAAAGTGAAGGCACGACATGGCATGGAAAGGGAAGGCATGAAAAGGACATGCATGGAGGAAAGACATGGAATGGAAAGGTAAGGCAAGGCATGGTAAGGCATGTCATGGAAAGGTAAGGCATGACATGGAAAGACATGACATGGAAAGGCATGGAAAGACAAGGCATGGCATGGCATAGAAAGACAAGGCATGACATGGAAAGGCAAGACATGGTATGACATGACATCACAAGGAAATAAAATGCATGGCATGGCATGGAAAGGCATGGCATGACATGGCAAGGCAAGGCATGGCATGGAAAGGTAAGGCAAAGCATGGAAAGGCATGACATGGGAAGGAAAGGCATATCGTGACATGGAAAGGCAAGGTATGGCATGACATGACAAGGCAAGGGATGGAAAGGAAAGGCAAAGCAATGCATGGAATGGAAAGGCAATGCATGGCATGCAAATTCAAGGAAATGCAAGGCATTTCATGTCACTACATGGCAAGGGAAGTTGTGTCATCACAAGGCAAGGCATGAAAAGGAATGACATGAAAAGGCAAGGCAAGACATGGCATGGAAAGTTAAGAAAAGACAAGGCATGTCATGGCATGGTAAGTCAAGTAAAGGCAAGGCATGGCATGGCATGTCATGGTATGGCATGACAAGGAAAAGAATGACATGGAAAGGAAATCCATGCCATGGAAAGGTAAGGTAATGTAAGGAAAGGAATGGAAAGGAAAAACAAGATAAGGTATGGGATGGAAAGGCAAGGCATGGCATGACAAGGAAAGGCAAGGAAAGGTGAGGCAAGGCAAGGAAAGGTAAGGCAAGGAAAGGAAACACAAGGAATGGAATGGAAAGGAAAGGTAAGGCAAGGAAAGGAAACACAAGGAATGGAATGGCAAGGAAAGGCATAGCATGACAAGGCAAGCCATCACATAACAAGGAAATCCATCACATGGCATGGCATGGAAAGTCAAGGAAAGGAAAGGGAAGACAAAGCAAGGCAAGGAAAGGAAAGGTAAGACAAGGAAAGGAAATGAAAGGTAAGGCAAGGCAAGGAAAGGCAAGGGAAGGCTAAACATAGTTCCCTAATAACAAGAAAGAACCCAAAAATACAAGAATACCATAACAACCTGTTGGGCCCCAACAACTCCCCCTATATTTTTACAAAATTTAAAGGGCCCCTATTAGAATCTTGATAATTATAATGAGCTACAGAATCAACCTTTTCAAATAGTTCCATTCCTTGGCTTTCTTTGAGACAAACTTAAGACATTCATTATAGTATCAGTAATTTATTACAAGAGTATATGTCAAAAGTTAGAAACGAGCATAAAAATCTCAATTTAAACAAAAGTGTTAATTTTTATCAAATGTTTACTTTCGTTTAAATTATGAGTATGTGTTCATTCTTTTGCTCATTAGCAAGTTTGACTATTTTGAATAATGTGTTCAATACTTCATCAAATAATATCTTGGTTGGTTTCTCATTTTTCATGAAATCATTTGGTGATATTAATTAATTAAATTATTTTTTCATTTTGCATCTCATTTCAAAATAATAATAATAAAAGAATTATCTATCATTTGTTTGATTTTGTAAAAAACTAAAATTAATATTTTCTCTCCATTAACTTGAAGCTTCTAGATCATATTTGAAAGCAAATTATAAACAATGTTTTTTTATAAGTTATAGTTAGTTTAAATTCATTTTTTTATTTTTTTAGATTTTGTTTTATTCACAATTTTTAGGTTATTAATTTAGGTTTCTTTTTGTTTCACAAGTTTCTATTATCAAATATTTGATACATATCTGATCATGGCTTGATTTTATTATCCAAATACGTTAAAGATGATTGATCCAAATATAATTTTGGATTGCTACAAATAATTTCATGAGCAACAACAGATAAAATTTGGAAAGGCGTCAAGATCAAACAAGCAATTTTGCAGAACTGATTGCAGCCAAACCGTGAGGAATTTGAAGAAACGGTTGAAAACCCAGAACTAAAATGGACACATTTACCTTAGGAGTAGATATTTTCCCAAACAAATCCACTATTTGAGAGATTTTTGGGTCTCTTTAGAGGCAAATTTTAGGTGACAAAAATTAATAGTGACACCCAGACTGTTCATTCATTTTATAAATATATGAGAAAGATCAAGCCATTGAGATGAAAGAATTGGAGAAAAGGATTTTAATCATTTATATTTTGTATATTATTGCTTTTGTAAACTTTTTATTTCTTTTCAAATGGAGTAATGGATGGCTGGAATATTTGGGAGAATGGACGAGTATTTTCAAACAAGAATATGAAATTCCAGATTGATTAATGGCTTTTGTCCTGTGAGTAAAATGGTTTTATTTTCATTATAATATCTTCATATTCTTTGAATAATTGATTATGCATTGATTTAAATAGCTTTAGTCTTTTTTATCAATACATGGTTAATTATTATCATTTATGTATTAATTTTTTCAATCTTTAAAGTCTATTATCCAAAAAAATCCTTTCGGGACTACAGAATGGACAAGTGATTCCAAAAACTTAATAGAACGACATATATGCATTTTGACTTTAGCCTTTTGTTTATAATGTTGTTATTTATGTTTTTTTTAATCCTGTTACATGTGCAAGTCTGATATCTTTAGATTAAATGATCTGTGATGTGTAGGAGGTTTATATTATAAATACCATCTATCATTTGCTTCATCAAAATACAAATGTTGTGATTATATCTTTGATTTAAATAATGGGATTTATCATTGAGTTTTAAATTGAATGATAAAATGCATAGATTGCTTCCAGATTTATCTTGTTGTAATCATGTATAATTATGAGATCACAGGTTTATGTTTGTGTTTCCTTTTCTGTCATTAAAACCTAAGATGTCAATACATGTTCTGAATTTATTTAAAACAGTCATAAGTTTCATTGCAGATTTCTCTCTTGGACATGGCAGTTGGATGTTCACCACTCATGCAGATGCTTGGATACACCTCACTAATTCATTGACATGATAGGTTCTTTGTGTTTTTCTATCATTTACATATCATTGAAACTAGAATGTATGGTTAAGCTTTGACTATCCACATGTTCATGTTTCATTAACTTTTTTTGCAAGATTCTTTAAATTTATAAAAGGAAAACAATAAATATTTTTATGTGATTTCTTTATTTGCTTCCTAGAAGCAATCATTTTTTCGTTGATTTTCGTAAGTTTCGATTAAAACTTGCATCTTGTAAATCATGTAAATAAACAAGACTTGTATATCTTGTGCTTAAATACAACTACTACAGTTACATTAGAGCATATATATATATATATATATATATATATATATATATATATATATATATATATATATATATATATATATAGTGTTTAGTAATTAGTTAGTTATTTCTCTCTTTTATTCGTTTCTTTTAGGATTCTTAGATTGGCTAACGGAGCCATTAAACCCGTCATAACGAGTTACACCAAACGGCTTGAGTTATTTAGACAACCTCGGACCGGACTCACTCTTCCAGTTGAAGGATGGTTAATTTTGCCCGTCAACAAATGGCGCTAGAAGGAGGGCTAGACTAACAAGCCGACCTTACAAGAGTCTTTGTTTCAAATTTAATTAATTTTCCATGGCTCCCCAAATCACTGTGTTGGAACATGCTTTTAATGTCTCACTACCAACTATTTCCAACAAGAAAGCTAATCTCTTTTTAGAACTCATCTTTGATGGTGAAGGGAACACATCTGCAATAGACCATATTTATAACTTTTTTTATAAGTGTTTAAGACATAAGATCACTGATTCTAGTGTTACATGCAGATTGTTTGCTCTCACTTTTCAAGGTCGGGTTAAGGTTTGGTTTGAATCTTTTCGGGCTAATTCTATTCATTCTTTGTCTGAGTTTGTATTTGAATTTTTATCAGATTTTAGCAACTGTGATTATGATGAATTAAGTGAAGAATTAAGTTGGTTAAGGAAAGAAAATGGTGAATCATTCAATGATTTTGCAATTAGGTTCATTCATGTTGGTATTAGATTCCCTTTGAAAGAAATGTCGATTATTAATGAATGTTTTGAATATCTCGTTTCTCTCTCAGACAAGAAAGATCAATTATTTTTTAACCAATCTGAATTGAGCACTAACACTCATTCTCAAGATGGTTCAAATTTTCATGTTGATCTTGAAGATTTTGAAGCACCACAATTTTTGTCGACTTCTTTCATTTTGTTAAATCATGAGCCACATAATGCAATTGTCACATCTAATCATTATTTGCAAATAATGTCTCCTCCTGTCAAAGAAGGAACCTTTACTTTAAAAGATGACAGTTGTCCCACTCTCATAGATTTTATAACAGTTTCTGAAGTAAAAGAGGCCAAATTTGAAGTTGATAATCATGTGGACGATAAATCTTCCCCTAATTTAGTTGAATAGATCCATGATCAATCAATGGGAGACAAAATCATTAGGCAGACTATTGATCAACCTTCTTGTTGGCAAATATTTAACAGATAGCACATGCTTGTATACTTGTCATTGATGGCAAGTACAATAGTGAAGATGACATGAGTACAGAAAGTATGTAATAGATGGGCATTATAGGAAGACATTGCAGAGAAGATTCGAATAAGCTCAGAAGAGATAGTGCATAAGATTGTTGGCAGATCATCGATGGCAAGATCAGAATAAGTGGAACAAAGTAAGCTCAGGAGGAGAAGCAACACTTCTGATCGTTGGATTCCATTTACAATTCTCGATGGCCGTCAGATCAAGTGTTGATCAGGATTGTTGATCCCACACCGTTTCGGAGTTTCGCGACTCGCGACTTGGAGAGACAAGAAATATGACCATTGAAATAGCGATATGCGAAATCGTGACTTAATCGCAGCCGTGATATCAAGGTGTGATCTGGACTGTCGACTCCATTTCAGAGTTTCGTGACTTACAACTTGGAGAGGCAAGAAATATGACCATTGAAATTGTGATATGCGAAATTGCGATTTAATCGCAGCCGTCAGATCAAGGTGTGATCTGGACCATCGAATCCATTTTGTAGTTTCACGACTCGCGACTTAGAGAGACAAGAAATGTGACCATTGAAATCGTGATATACGAAATCACGATTTAATCGTAGCCATCATATCAAGGTGTGATTTGAACCGTCGACTCCATTTCTGAGTTTCGCCTATTGCAACTTGGAGTGACAAGGACCTCCATTGAAGGAATCGCGAGATGTGAATTCATGATGAGATCTGGACTGTAGATTCATCGAGATCATGGACCGTTGATCTCATCTCCATCTCGAGGTTTCGGGGATCGCGACTTGGAGAGTCGAGGTGCCTCATCTCCAGATTCATGAAATGTGAAATCGCAAAAGCGCTTTATGCATAAGCGCTTGGTCATAGCCGTGGTCATATAAAGGAAGGAGCCATCACAGAAAAACTATGTTTCAAAGTTTCAGAACTTGTGACATGGAGACTCAAGATGTCTCATCGCAGAATCTCTGAATTACGAAAGTGAAAAATGGGTAAATAACAAAAGAACCCATCAGAGTAAATCCAATAATGCAGGTGAATATGAGCATAATCGAAGGGCTACTGTTGCACGTCACAGTGTAACTACCAGAAACCACTGATGGTTTCTGCCAGAGGACTTGAAGACACTTCGGGGTGATTGACAGAGGAGATGAAGAGTCTCTGGGAATCTTCAAGAAGGATGAAGATGCTCATGGAGCTGATTGATAGCTGGATGAGCATTGAAGCTTATAGCCTTAACAGAGAAGGTGAGCTCGACTGTCACAAAGTAGACGAAGAGTCTCAACTGCTAGAGAGGTTGAGGAATCTCAGCATAACATACAGTGATGCTGAACGAGTGGAAAAACGGCTAGAGAAGCTGAAGAGTCATGATGATGATCAGACAGAGAACTCGAGTTGTAGAGGATATCAACGCGGTGTAAGTATGTAGAGGTATTGTGCGCATTGCATGCACAAGGTGCACAAAAGAAATTAATACATAGTACAGAGAAGAGATGGGTTGTTGTTGTTGCTGGGATTGTTGTGGATGTTGTTGAAGGTGATTCATGCATGAAGAAGGATTAGAGTGCAACAGCTAAAAAGAACAGAAGAAGAACTGTGTAGCGAATGGACATGGCGCACAGAGCATAAAAGAAGAAGAACATAATGGGTAGCGGATGAATGCTGGAAGACAACGAGGAAGTCTGAGTAGAAAAATCTTGCAGTACAATGATGAGACTGGTAAGCTGTTATTGAACACTATATCACTGTAATAGATTTCAGTATTTCATATTCATAATCCAGGGTGGTTGGGAGGTGCTAGGGAGAACTGGTGTCCTCAGAGGTTCAAGTGGGGGCTTGAACACAAGGAGTTGGTGCTTCCTTCTAGTTGGTACTAGAGAAACCAAGGAGTTGGTGCTTCCTTCTAGTGGGTGCTAGAGAAAAACAGAGAGTTGGTGCTCAATTGTATGATAATGTAAATAATACTTATCATATAAAGAAGAAGAGGTTTTTACCCTGTATGGGTTTCCTTGGGAAATATCTATCTCTATGTTTCTCATATATGTGACTGATGCTGAATGTGCCATTGTTCATTTCCCTGCATTATTTTGATCATCATTGAGTGCCTTGTAAATATTTTAAAAGAAGCATAATTGTTTAAGCACAGTGACAACTGATTCACCCCCCTCTCAGTTGTCCAATAATTGGTATCATAGCCAGCCCCTTTTATCAAAGGGTAGATCCTAGATATTAAACATGTCAAGCCATGAAGGAAATTCAACCAATAAGGCCCCTCTGTTCAATGGAACAAACTTTTCCTTCTGAAAAGTTAGAATGAGAACCTACATAATGTCATTAGGTGCAGATGTATGGGATGTGGTAGATACTGGTTATGTAAAGCTAGTTGTGCTAGCTAATAAGGATGACAAACTAGAATTTAGCTTCAACGCTAAGGCTATGAATGCTATCTTGAGTGGGCTTGCAGAAGCAGAATTCGTAAAAGTTATGCACCTAGGAACTGACAAAGAAATGTGGGACAAACTCATTAGCAACTATGAGGGTAATGAAAAAGTAAAGGATGCAAAGCTTCAAACCTAAAGAATACAGTTTGAACAGCTGAAGATGAAGGAAGATGAAATTGTTGGAAAATACTTTCTAAGAGTAGAAGAAATGGTAAATGCAATGAAGGCACTTGGTGAAACAATTGATGAACCTTATTTAGTTCAGGAAATCTTGAGATCTCTCCCAAATAGGTTCAACCCAAAGGTCTCTGCTATAGAAGAACTTAATGATCTAAAAACCTTGGGCTTTGATCAAATGCTAGGAACATTGAGTGCATATGAAATGAGAATAGTTAAAGATAAACCTACCTCTAGAGAAGCATCATTTAAAGCAGACAAGAATGAGGATTCTGAGCCCGATGAAATTGAAGAATTTTTTTTGAAGAGACTGAAGAAGGGGTCAGACAAATACAAAGGTAAACTACCTTTCAAATGTTTCAACTGTGGTAGGATAGGTCATTTTGAAAATAAATGTCCCCACAAAGGAAAGGATCAGACATGTGATGATGAGGAGAAGTACAAACACATACATTTCTTTAAAGAGAAAAACTTTGAGAAGAAAAGTTTATGCGTAAACAATGATGACGATCCTTCAGATGATGAAGAAAACGACTCCTCTATTGAAGATAAACTAAATGACTTCATACTTATGGCCAAAGAGTATTATGATAATAAAAACACAGGAAGTGATGAAGAAGAAGTTGTGGTTGACATGGAAGGAGAAATGATCAGTGCACTGGAAGAGATTGACAGACTAAGAATCAAGAACAGAAAGCAAAGACAATTGTTGATACAGTTTGAGAAAGATAGTAAAGAACCTGATGAAGACCTTTTCCTACTAAAAGTAGAATTGGAAGAGGCAAAGAAAATCGAAGAGATTATGAAACAATAGCTATCAGAAAAGAAGGCAAGATGTGAAGCATTAGAATAAGAAGTAGTGAAAACGATGAAAGAAAGGGAGAAGTTTCAAGCCTTGTATAATCAGAATCTATTAAGTATCAAAGCCTCAGAAGGATTGGCCACCATTCTGAATCAACAAAGGAATCCAAAGCTGAAAACTGGCTTGGGGTATGAAGAGGGATCAAGCAGTGGTAAGCCAGGAAATGAATAACCCATCAAGTTTGTCAAAAGTACAACCAATGACAATAACAATCCTGCAAAAAAAAAGGAAGACAATTAGCCACCCAGGTCGAGTAAGAAAAAAGATGCCAAATCTGAATCTGTAGAACGAAGAAGTAATGTGCTCACTGCAGAATGATGTCATCAGTCTGGAAGAAATCGATTTTCTCAAAGAAGACAACTATTTTCCAGTTACAAAAAATTATTCTATGACTATTGTTTCTACTGTGCTAACTTTGGTCACAAAGCTGTAAATTGTTCCTTAAGACTTAGACATGAGAAATTAAGATTTCAAAGGAATAAATACTTGCCACAAAAAAGAATGATACAACCAAGTAACAAACCTTCACTGATTGCCAACTGCCAAATTAAGTCTAGGGACATGCAACTAAAGAGGTCAATAAATAATCAATAGTCAATGAGTAGACAATGTTGCACCAATAAGTTTGACCTGTTGAACAATGAGATTGAATGCTACATTTTTCATAACTATGGACAAAAATCTATTGAATGCCATTTAAGGGAATATGAACCAGATTCGAAATCTCCTTCTTAAAATGTCAAGTTTTGGAAGAAGAAGGAAAGTGACAAGTGTGAATTAGTGTTGTCCGCTCAAAGAAAAATGAACCCTTGGTATATAGACAGTGGATGCTCCAAACACATGACAGGAGACAAAGGCAAGTTTCTATCTCTAAGTGAAAGAAAATAAGGAAACATAACCTTTGGAAATGATGCTCTAGGGAAAATAAAGGGCAAAGGGATGGTGAGCTTAAGTAATGGAAAAGGAAAAGCCCAAGATGTTATACTTGTGGATGGGCTGAAACATAATCTGCTTAGTGTAAGTCAAATGCGTTATAGAGGATGCGAAGTGTTGTT
Source organism: Picea engelmannii (assembly GCA_009831015.1). Taxonomy (NCBI): domain Eukaryota; kingdom Viridiplantae; phylum Streptophyta; class Pinopsida; order Pinales; family Pinaceae; genus Picea; species Picea engelmannii. The sequence continues at coordinate 280,730 of ML781066.1, forward strand.
CACATGCAAGGAATACAAGATAAAGTCTGTAAACTCAAGACAAGTGGTGGCCAAAGGCATAAGGACAGAAAATAATGTATATGTGCTGAAAGAAAATAGAGAAGAATGTCATCTAAGAAAACATGATAAAAGTTGGTTATGGCATAGGAGACTTGGACATCTAAACTTTGACCACTTAATCAAACTCAAAAACCATGAGGCAGTAAAAGATCTTCCGAGAATATCAAAGCCCCAAGATTCAATGTGTAAACCCTGTCAAGTAGGGAAGAAAAATAGGACACAGTTTAAGTCCAAGAGATTTACTTAACCAGAGAAACCACTCCAACTAGTTCATATGGATTTATGTGGACCATCAAGAAAGGAAGGCACAGGTAAAGAAAACTACTTCATGTTGATTATCAATGATTACTCCAGACTTACTTGGGTTGCCTTTCTCAAAGAAAAAGCTGAAGCATTTGAGAAGTTTAAAATATTTAAGGCTTTAACAGAGACTCAAATAGGAAAGAGGTCAAATGTAGTAATATCAGATCGGGGAGGAGAGTTTATGTCAAGAGACTTCAATGAATTCTACGATGAACATGGGATCAAGAGAGAATACACAATTCCAAGAACTCCACAACAAAATGGAGTTATTGAGAGGCAAAACATAATAGTGCAAGAAATGGCCAAGTCAATGATGAATGAGAAGAACATTGGTCAAACCTATTGGGTAGAATCAATACACACAACAGTCCATGTGCTTAACAAAGCTCACCTCAGACCAAAAAGTGACAAGACACCTTATGAATTATGGTTTGGAAGACCTGCCTCAATCAAACACTTCAGAGTCTTTGGGAGTAAATGATACATAAAGAATAATGATGAGAACCTCGACAAATATGATGACAGGGCTGATGAAGGTATCTTCTTAGGGTATGCTACAAACAGTAAAGGATATAGATGCTATAATAAGAGGCTGCATAAAATGGTTGACTGTATTGATGTACAAATTGATGAAGGAATCCCAGCAAGAAGGTATACAGTAATGAGTCTTCTACAAAAGACATAACTAAAGTTGAAGATGAACAGGTCCAAGAATCAGAAAATGAAGACTTTGAATCAGATGAAGACTCAGACACTCAGAAAGACTCAAATCAACAGTCAACTACAAATTCCTCCTCCAAAATCATTCAAAGAATCATCCTGCAAGTCAGATAATTGGAGAAAAAGAAAAAGGTGTACAAACCAGGAGAAAGCTAATCAAAACCACCGAACAATCTCATATATCTCTCATATCCATGCTGGAACCCAAGAATTTCAATAAAGCCAACAAAGATGATCACTGGGTTAAAGCAATGAATGATGAACTTGATCAGATTGAGAAAAATAATATGTGGGAGATGGTTCAAAGACCTGAAGGTAAAAACGTCATTGGCTCCAAATGGATCTTTAAGAATAAATTAAATGAAAAAGGACAAGTTATTAGAAATAAAGCCAGACTGGTCTGTAAAGGGTATGCACAAGTTGAAGGTCAGGACTTTGATGAAACCTTTGCACCAGTGGCAAGATTGGAAGCCATCGAAATGTTTCTTGCCTATTCATGTCATAAAAACTTTAAAGTTTATCAGATGGATGTTAAGTCAGCATTTCTTAATGGAGATCTAGAGGAAGAAGTATATATGGAGCAACTTGAAGGATTCTCATTGACAGATAATCCTAATTATGTTTGTAAGATGAAGAAGGCCTTATATGGACTAAAACAAGCACCACGAGCTTGGTATTATAGATTGGACAAATTCTTACAAGAAAAAGGGTTCAAGAAAGGTACTATTGACAATAACCTTTACATTAAGTCTGAAGGTGATAATTTACTAGTTTTTTTGGTTTATGTAGATGATATTATTTTTGGTCGTACTAATGAATCATCTGTCTAGTGGTTTGCTAACTCTATGCAAATAGAATTTGAAATGTCCATGATAGGAGAACTGTCATATTTTCTTAACTTACAAGTAAAACAAAGTTCTGCAGGAATATTTGTTTCTCAAGAAAAATATTTGAAAGAGATGTTGAAGAAATTTCATATGGAAGATTCCTCTCCAGTTAGCACACCTATGGTGGTTGGTTGAAAGCTAAGTAAAGATGATATCTCACTTGATGTTGATCAAAGGACATATCTCTCTATGAAAGGCACTCTTTTGCACATCACAACATCCCGTCCTGATATAATGCAATCTGTTGGAATGGTAGGTCATTATCAGTCTGCTCATAACCAAAGTCATTTGGTAGATGTCAAAAGGATATTTAAATAGTTGAAGGGAACAATGACTTATGGTCTGTGGTATCCTAGAAATCAAAATTTCCAGTTAACTGCTTATTCATATGCAGATTGGGCAAACTGTGTTGATGAGAGAAAAAACACCAGTGGAGGAGCATTCTTTCTGGGTGACTCATTAGTTGCATGGATTAGTAAAAAGCAAGGATCCATTTCATTATCAACTACAGAGGCAGAATACATTGTTGTTGCTACTTGTTTCACACAAATTTTATGGATGATACAAAGTCTTGCAGATTTGAAGGTAACTTACACTGATCCCATTCCAATTCACCGCGATAAAGAGAAAAAGTACCAGTGGAGGAGCATTCTTTTTGGGTGACTCATTAGTTGCATGGATTAGTAAAAAGCAAGGATCCATTTCATTATCAACTACAGAGGTAGAATACATTGTTGTTGCTACTTGCTGCACACAAATTTTATGGATGATACAAACTCTTGCAGATTTGAAGGTAACTTACACTGATCTCATTCCAATTCACTGTGATAACACTAGTGCCATTAGTGTCTCCAAGAATCCTGTACTTCATTCCAAGACTAAGCATATTCCAATAAAGTACCATTTTCTCAGAGAACAAGTCACAAATAGAATTGTTCAACTGAATTATATACCTTCTACAGAATAGATTGCAGATATATTTACAAAACCATTAGCAGAAACCCCTTTTGGATATCTTTGTCAAAAGTTGGGGGTTATAATTTCTTGTGTCTAATTTGTCACTTGGTCAGAGGGAGTACTTATTGAATATCTGGTGTATTTCCAAGATGCTCATAGTTGACAGGGGGAGTATGTTTTGCAACAACTCAGGGGGAGCATGTTTCTTCTTTGACATTGATGTCAAAGGGGGAGAAAACAGTCTGGGAGGAGAGGCTGAATGCATGTGGGTTCTTGTGTTGCCATCAATGCCAAAGGGGGAGAATGTTGGAAAATATTTAACAGACATTGCATGCTTGTATACTTGTCATTGACGGCAAGTACAACAGTGAAGATGACATGAGTATAGAAAGTATGTAATAGATGGGCATTATAAGAAGATGCTGCAGAGAAGATTCGAATAATCTCAGAAGAGATAGTGCATAGGATTGTTGGCAGATCATCAATGGAAAGATCAGAATAAGCGGAACAAAGTAATCTCGGGAGGAGAAGAAACATTTTTGATCGTTGGATTCCATTTACAATTCCCAATGACTGTCAGATCAAGTGTTGATCGGGACTGTTGATCCCACACCATTTCAGAGTTTCGCGACTCGCGACTTGGAGAGGCAAGAAATATGACCATTGAAATCGCGATATGCGAAATCGTGACTTAATCGCAACCATCAGATCAAGGTGTGATCTGGACCATCGACTCCATTTCGGAGTTTTGTGATTCGCGACTTGGAGAGGCAAGAAATATGACCATTGAAATCGCGATATGCGAAATCGTGATTTAATCACAGCTGTCAGATCAAGGTGTGATCTGGGCTGTTGACTCCATTTCAGAGTTTCGCGACTCGTGACTTGGAGAGGTAAGAAATATGACCATTGAAATCGTGATATGCAAAATCACGATTTAATCACAGCCGTCAGATCAAGGTGTGATCTGGACCGTCGACTCCATTTCGGAGTTTCGCCTATCGCAACTTGGAGTGACAAGGACCTCCATCGAAGGAATCACGAGATGAAAATTCACAATGATATCTAGACCATAGATTCATCGAGATCGTGGACCATTGATCTCAGCTCCATCTTAGGGTTTTGGGGATCGCGACTTGGAGAGTCGAGGTGCCTCATCTCCAGATTCACGAAATGAAAAATCGTGAAAGTGCTTTATGCATAAGCGCTTGATCATAGCCATGGTTATATAAAGGAAGGATCCAACACAGAAAAACTTTGTTTCAGAGTTTCAGAACTCGTGACATGGAGACTCAAGATATCTCATCGTAGAATCTCCGAATTGTGAAAGTGCGAAATGAGTAAATAAAAAAAGAACCCATCAGAGTAAATCCAACGATGCAGGTGAATCTGAGCATAATCAAAGGGTTACTATTGCACGTCATAGTGTAACTGCTAGAAACCACTGATGGTTTCTGCTAGAGGACTCGAAGACACTTCGGGGTGATTGATAGAGGAGATGAAGAGTCTCTGGGAATCTTCAAGAAGGTTGAAGATGCTCGTGGAGGTGATTGACAGTTGGATGAGCATTGAATATTGTAACCTTAACAGAGAAGGTCAGCTTGACTGTCACAGAGTAGACGAAGAGTCTCAACTGCTAGAGAGGCTGAGGAATCTCATCATAATATACAGTGATGCTGAATGAGTGGAAAAACGGTCAGAGAAGCTGAAGAGTCACGATGATGATCAGACAGAGCACTCGATTTGTAGAGGATATCGACGCAGTGTAAGTATGACGAGGTATTGTGTGCATTGCATGCACAAGGTGCACAAAAGCTATAAATACACAGTACAGAGAAGAGATAGGTTGTTGTTGTTGCTGAGATTGTTGTGGATGTTGTTGAAGGTGATTCATGCATGAAGAAGGATCAGAGTGCAGCAGCTGAAAAGAACAGAAGAAGAACTGTGTAGCAAATGGACATGGCGCACAAAGCATAAAATAAGAAGAACAGAATGGGCAGTGGATGCATGCTGGAAGACAACGAGGAAGTCTGAGTAGAAAAATCTTGCAAAATAGTGATGAGACTAGTAAGTTGTTATTGAACACTATATCACTGTAATAGGTTTCAATGTTTCATATTCATAATCCAGGGTGGTTGGGAGGTGCTAGGGAGGAATGGTGTCCTCAAAGTTTCAAGTGGGGGCTTGAACACAAGGAGTTGGTGCTTCCTTCTAGTTGGTACTAGAGAAACGAGAGAGTTGGTGCTTCCTTCTAGTTGGTGCTAGAGAAACCAGGGAGTTGGTGCTTCCTTCTAGTGGGTGCTAGAGAAAAATAAAGAGTTGGTGATCTCAGCAAGTTCCAGCTTGCAAAATAGAGGTTGTAGCCTCACAATGAGTTGGTGCTCAATTGTATGATAATGTAAAGAATGTAAATAATATTTATCATATAAAGAAGAAGAGGTTTTTACCCTGTATGGGTTTCCTTGGGAAATATCTGTCTCTATGTTTCTCATATATGTGACTGATGCTGAATGTTCCATTGTTCATTTCCCTGCATTATTGTGATCATCATTGAGTGCCTTGTAAATATTTTAAAAGAAGCATAATTGTTTAAGCACGGTGACAACTGAGTCACCCCCCTCTCAGTTGTCCAACACTTCTATCTCTAGTGATTTGCTCTCAAATTTTCCCTTACATAATGAACCAAATTGTCTCTTAGAATCTGTCTCGTATTCTTTAAAAGAGAATGCAACAAAGGTTGATCATTTTATACAAGGAGAGGGAACAAAACCATATTTCGAAACATATATACCTATCATTTCAAGAGATGCATTTCGTCTCCTCAATTCTTCTACATATTATTCCTTGTACCCCGATATTTTTTATCCTAATGTTGTGCAATTGCATGTTCCATATTGCCTTGGAGAGAATTCAACATTATATATGTAAATTCTAACCTTGTACAATATCTACTGCAAAATGATATTCAGAAAAGAACAAAAAAGATACAATGGCAAATACAAACATTACACAAAGATTTTTCACCTGGAAACCCAAACCGGGAAAACCAACATATATTATATTCATACATTGTGTTACATTGTTTACAATACAATATACA
>ML781066.1:300989-319863 GCA_009831015.1 Picea engelmannii
TTTTCATTATAATATCTTCATATTCTTTGAATAATTGATTATGCATTGATTTAAATAGATTTAGTCTTTTTTATCAATACATGGTTAATTATTATCATTTATGTATTAATTTTTCCAATCTTTAAAGTTTATTATCCAAAAAATTTCTTTCAGGACTACAGAATGGACAAGTGATTCCAAAAACTTAATAGAATGACCTATATGCATTTTGGCTTTAGCCTTTTGTTTATAATGTTGTTATTTATGTTTTTTTTAATCTTGTTACATGTGCAGGTCTGATATCTTTACATTAAATGATCTGTGATGTGTAGGAAGTTTATATTATAAATACCATCTATCATTTGCTTCATCAAAATACAAATGATGTGATTATATCTTCGATTTAAATAATGGGATTTATCTTTGAGTTTTAAATTGAATAATAAAATGCATAGATTTCTTCCAGATTTATCTTGTTGTAATCATATATAATTATGAGATCACAGGTTTATGTTTGTGTTTCCTTTTCTGTCATTAAAACCTAAGCTGCCAATACATGTTCTAAATTTATTTAAAACAGTAATAAGGTTCATTGCAGATTTCTCTCTTGGACATGGCAGTTGGATGTTCACCACTCATGTAGATGCTTAGATACACCTCACTAATTCACTGACATGATAGCGTGTTTGTGTTTTTCTATCATTTACATATCATTGAAACTAGAATGTATGGTTAAGATTTGACTATCCACATGTTCATGTTTCATTAACTTTTTTTGCAAGATTCTTTAAATTTATAAAAGGAAAACAATAAATATTTTTATGTGATTTCTTTATCTGCTTCCTAGAAGCAATCATTTTTCCATTGATTTTCGTAAGTTTTGATTAAAACTTGCATCTTGTAAATCATGTAAATAAATGAGACTTGTATATCTTCTACTTAAATACAACTACTACAGTCACATTAGAGCATATATATATATATATATATATATATATATATATATATATATATATATATATATATATATAATGTTTAATAATTAATTGGTTATTTCTCTCTTTTATTCGTTTCTTTTAGGATTCTTAGATTGGCTAACGGAACCATTAAACCTGTCAGAACGAGTTACACCAAATGGATTGGGTTATTTAGACAACCTTGGCCCAGAATCGCTCTTCCAATTGACATATGGTAAATTTCGCCCGTCAACACAACCATAAAATGAAACCAAAATTTCAATCATTCATAAATCTGAAATATTTGTTCAATTATTCCTTTTATATACCTATGGTCATTCAAGTAGACTATCGGGATCACTTCTAATATTGATGGTCTCCATTACTTCTCGTGCCCACAATAAGGCAAGAAGTATCATACCTTTGATGAGTTATTACTTGGAATTATTTGTAGTTGGAAGTTTATACCAACAACTATGTTTGTAAAGTGGTATACAACTTCACCTGTTTTATAATATTGAAATACATAACCACTTTTATTTCGTGTCCTTCCATCCCAGGCAATATATTCTCCTTTAATAACCATCGATCCAATCGGAAATTAAATTCCTCCAAAGTATTTTACTAATTGCATGAGGGTCTTCTTTCCCTCTAAGAAACATGCTAGCCAATAATCAATACCCCATTCATTACCTCTTGGGGAAACCACTACATATATGTTCCCTGCAAAAAATGGAGTGCCAATACGTGAGTCCACTAAATGACCAAAGCATAAAACGTTGATGCTAGTTATTCTAAATTTAATAGAAGGTTTCATTGAACCTAGAAGTATGAGATATGAGACGTCATCATAATATGATAAAATACTTGATTGGTCCTCCTCAAACTGGGATAATTCCATATTTATACGTTGACCAATGGGGAGTGATACACGATCCCATCTATCAAACCATTCCATCTATTCATGATCATCCCATTTATTACTACTACATGGATCACCAAAGCAAGAGAGTTTTCTCATCCATATTTCAACTATTGCATTGTTTAATGTTCGAACTGAATGAAATCCACGAGTGCCCTGGATTATTTTGTATTCATAAAACTTTGATCAATCTACATCGACCACCTCCCATACACACACACACACACACACACATGTCCTTTCCTATGTGATTAGTCTTCATGGGTTCTTGTTCCCTCTCCAATTACCAAAGAACACCATTCAACAATGGATTTCACATCTTGAATGAGGGAAGTAGTTGTAAAATTCATTTCTTTCCTACATAACGCTCTTTTTATGCATGCACCTACTCCATCATGCTCCCCTTTCCCATTCCCAAACTTGAAATAGTTCCAACTATGTGGTACCTTGAGTTTTTTGTGCAATATATACAACCATTGAAATACACGAGCATTTTTGAACTAGCCTACGTAATCATCTGACCAAATCCAATGTTGATCCATTTGTATGTTCTTCTCCTTAAGGTGATTGTAAAACAAATGAAATAAATGTTGTACATAGGATAATTCTTGGCATTGATCATCGCTTATGTAGAAGTGATACTCCTTCAATATAATTATGTTTTCTTCGTTACTATCTAGCCCATGCATGTATGTGATATGAACCATTATGCTGACCTACTCTGAGTGATAATATTAGATTTGAATCTCATTTTGTGGTTGAAGAGTGTAGTTCTCAACAAAATGAACCACTGATAGGACAATACCAATGATAAATGTATCTTTGCATGTTCTAAAATGCTCATCCTACCATCGAGACACATGGACATGCTGAACATATTTTCACATCTTTTCGATGAAGTCCTTCATGAAGTCACATACTTGTACCTAGGAAGTAACCAATTGTATATTTTTTATTTCCTTCCCAACATCAATACCATATGCAACATATTTAGAGCTTTGGAAGGCAACCTCTTTCCTCCCAAATTCATACTCATCGCTTACATGGATGCACTTGCTCAGTAATTCCATTCCACCACACCTAGGACATGTCCCATCTAAGCAATATTTTTGATAAAATGTACAACTCTTTGGCCTTGTATACAATATGCTATGAATAAAGTCTCTAGATGACAATGGCAATAATATAACTGAGCATTCTTGGAAAATGGTGTTATGCAATACATGCTATATATATATATATATATATATATATATATATATATATATATATATATATATATATATATGTTTCATAATAATAACCATACTCAATGTGATATATACACCAACATGTGTTTATTCGAACATACCAAGGCTTGCATTTATGGAAAGATATTTGGCCCAAGTTTTGTGCACTTTGTACTATCCTGAATCTCTCATACAATTATGTCTCTGTAATGTCAAGAAATTGTTTAATATGAGGTTCATAATCCCTATATCGCCTTCTCAATTTTAGTACATCTTTTTGGTTCCAAAATCACCCTTTTTCAACAACAAGGGTTACCCCTAATAAGAATTCCCAATTAGACATCTCATCATTTGGAATAGGGAACCCATCTGAATTCTAGCTCGACAATCATTGTTGGTTTTGGTTTTACCGGTTGCGGCCCGATCCACTGATGAAGGTGAATGATGGATGGTTATGAAAATGGAAGATGTAGATGAAGACTATGTAAATGCATAAATCTAATATACTTTTAAATGTGTCCTAGCCTATAAAGGAGCAGATTATTTGTAACCAAATGAGCAACAAAATGAAACTAAATCTACCAATAGCTTCACCTAGATAGTTGTAAAGTTAGATAACACATACATTAACAACTCATATGCTCAAGACATGATAAATAATGAAGAATAACATAATTGTAAGAAAACATATATTTCATCAGAATAGTTGTTATAGGATAAATCGGTATATGTGGACACTAACGGATCTCCCTAGATCCACCTAGATCTAGAACAAAACAAGACATGACATGATGCTTTCCCTAAGTAACTTTCATTGAATTTGTCATCAAAGAAGGAATAAGTGACATACCTTTAGATATCGCTTCCTTATGTATTTGTTTCCCCCGCTTCGCTTTGGCAGCCTTGTAATGTTAGATCTACAACAACACAAATCTACCAAAGTGAAAGAAACAATAATACATTCAATGAATACTTAAACATGTGATCAAGAAGTCATGTAGTAAAATAAGAGTTATTTTATGGGAAAGGGACATGCCATTGTATTATATTAAATGAAAGTAGAAGATACAACCAGATCGCCTTGATGTTGCAAGTTTCCTTTCGGTGGTCCTTTGTTCCAACTCATACACTTGCTCCAAACTTGCATGAAGAAGATCCACTATGGCTTGATGGACAAATGGAGGCCTCAATCACCAATTCAAACAGGATTCCTCACACAATTCTAAACCTATTCTTTCATCAATTCTCTATTCAATATTTTTTAACCTCTTCCTTGAGAAACCTTTCATTATATAGGAGAAGGAGAGATGGTTAAAGGGATGAGGATGATCCCACTAAATCTGAGAAGTAAGTAGGATGCCAACCATGCGAATGCCAACTCATTTTCTAGAAGATCCTCTTCTGGAACCTTTGTAACCTCTTCTTCCTTTTTATCTTTGAAGCAAGTTCGCACACTGCCTATAGAGGAAACTATGAACCCCTCACAATCCAGGTATGGAGAAGCTTGCGAGAACCAGGGTTTTCACACTATGCAATATATGTAGCCTGCAAACTCATTTTAAAAATATGTTTTGTAGGAGAAGACGACAATAACTTTTCTCATCCAAAAGGTCCTTATGAGAGCTTGAACACATAACTGTAGAGACATCACCAGAGTGACCAAAATAATGTGTAACAATAGTCCATAAGAAAACATGCTCTTACAACCCATGTGAACAACACACATTCTGCTTGAAATAGTTCGCAACAAAATAACAACACATGTGAGTTCTTCTCTCTATGAAAAGTTGGCCCAAAGGGATTCTCAATATTAATAGTTTCAAAAATGATACATCAAATATCCATGCAAAGCTCCTCAATTTTAGTTGACATTATCTTACCAAACTAGTTAAAAAATGTACAATGTTTGAAGAGAAAAATCCCCTCTTTAGGTATAATTTTCAGTATTTATTGGGGTTCAACATGACTTTTGAACTTTCTCCTACCCCCATGACCTTTCATTTCCCATCTTTTGTCTTTTTCCCCTTTGTAATGATGAGAGGGAAATTCAACGGTTACAATTCGAATTTGTATTCTAGTGTTGGTGTGTTGTCATGGATTTTGGTTGTAGTGCATCTTGTCTAATGTAATTACTGGCTCGAACATTGGGGAATTTGATTGTTCAAGTTTGGTAGTTGATCATTGTGGGATTTAGATATCCTATTTGACCAATTGAATTATATTATATTTTCCTCTCCTTTTCCACTACTACAATTTTTATTATTTCTTATTTTTCAGCCTTGGTTGTATATCACATCATGAGGATGCTAAGTATGACTTCCCCTTGACATTAGTATGTCTTGTTGATGCCATTGGTGGAAAATATTAAAAATTCGTAACTTGCTCATACAAAGTTGGATTGGAGTACCATATTTTGTGATGTTGAGAAATTGGAGTGGTGCTTCCGACAATCCAACTAACCGTGCTATACAAACATCTCATTTGCATAACGAATGATGTGGCCAGTTCAAGTGAGAAACCCTAGGCGATTCATTTTGGCACTTCGGGGTATCAGATTTTGATACCTTGAGTTGCATTACAATCAAAATGGTGGAAATCATCTGATTAGCTTGCTTCTAGGAAGAAAAACTTATTATTATGAACACCAAAAATTTATATCCAAAGGCATTTTTAATGAAAGTTCGGGTCTCGCATTCGATGATGCTTTGAAAAAATTAGATTATGTCAGTTGTTGTGTCCTCTATGATATATGGGATTTTATTTCATTCATTGAAGTCAGAGTAATGTATTGGTAGAAAATAATTACAAATCCATGAAAATAGTTGATTGATGTTGAAGGTGCTTAACATGGTTTTGGAGCTGGGAGGACTGAATTTCTTCTGAAGTGAATTTCAAAGAAAACATAAGATCAAAATATGATGTGGTTAACCCATATGATTCTAAATGGTACTTTCATGATCGAATTTTAGTCGTAGAACCAAGATATGCAAAGTGGACAAGCTGGTATGGCATGTGCGATTAAAGCTGCTGGTGACACATGCGACTTGATTGTGAATGTGATATGAAGTAGGTCAGGTATGGTAGGTAATCAATGACTAGTGATCCAATTAGGTGTGGGGATCTTAGTCACCAATTTTTTTTAGGAGACTAACTGATGACGCCACAAGTATATAATTTGGAGGAGGATGAGATGGGCCTCATGGCGAAGGTGGGCCTTGTTGGTTGGGTCAACATTGGTGAGAGGAAGAAGATCATTGTCAATGTGCTTGATGGCTACGGGGGGTTGACATCCTTACACTGGATAATAGGGGACGAGAGAGGTAAAACTCATCAACAAGCAATTACTCTACGAGGGATGGATGAACCTCACCAATATGTATTTTAACAAATCAAAAGGGAGGGATGTTGCCGAAATGCAATGCATTAGAGAAAGTGGAAGGAAGTTAGCCAATGAAAGGCATGTGCACAATGAAGATAATCGCATGGAAACTACTGATGTGTCAGTGTGATCATGTGTAATTCGACGATCATAATAACCTGTGTAGTGAAGTTTATTGGAAGCACGCTGACACATCAACCAAGTTTGACGGAACATGGTATATGTATTGGCGAATAAATTACGAGCGCATCAATGTGGAGCTGGAAGAAAGGATGTGTGTGCCAAATGTTTCAACACAGGAAGATGGAACTCGTTGAAGTGTGGATCGTCGGGTAGAAGTGATTGGGAGAGGAACTACAAATGATAAGTGATGCAGAAGCATGGAAATGACATCAAAAGGAAGTGGACGTGGAATTGGAATCGACACCTCAACACATCGAAGGAGCTGAATTGACAATTAACTAGCTTGGAAGCGGTGCGAAGACTTTTTGGAATTCTCATTAATTAATTTTTGTTGTGTAAAACCAAGCCAGCGTTTGAAATGACAGAACCATTGTAAATCCTTTACACGACTGTAAATGTAATACAGGTGTGGGATATTAGACCTAATTCGTCATTGGGTTGCATTAATTGAGTAGGTAATCGCTTGAACATAATGTAATAGTATTTAGATAGGAGGAAGAAGAGCAAAAAAAGCTCTGGGTCCTTAGACAAGTTTTTCTTGTAATAGTTGTAAGGGATAAATGACTGTAATTATGTTTTCTTCTGAAATGAATAGAACAAAAGAAATTGACCCAAATACATAGTGTTGATATTGTTATGGTTAGACTGTGTTGTTATGTGTTTGTGAATGGATGATGCTCATAGTGAATGAATGAATAATTGAATGAATTCAATTGTTTCTCTTCAGTAATATTATGCAAGGAGTGCATCCAGAGTGCAAGGAGTGTGTGTGAAGAAGTCTTTTTTGAATTAAATCTCAAAAGAGATAGCGGAGAAATTATGTATGAAGAGTGTGCATATTGAGCGCAAGGAGTGCATATAGAAACAAACTTGTGTTAAAGTTTGAAATCTCAGGAGGTTGAGAATAGAGTATTCTAGGAGGGTGTTAGAAAGTATTTTGAAAAATACACAGAGTGCAAGTGTGCGCTAAGGGGAAAGATTTAAATTTCATTTGCCAGAAGTTCATGAGGAGTAGTAGTTTTAAGTCTTGAGAGGAAACACTTAGAAAAGTTTCTAAGTTTTGAAGAGTTGAAGCATTCATAGGTGGAGCACAGAAAATTGAAGTTCAAAGAAAGAACAAGTATGGAGAATTGAGTGGGAGAAATCGTTCAGAAAATAATTTTGAAGATTGGATAAGATTGAGGGTCAAGACCCATTTAGAAAGAGCCAAAATATTACAATACGTTAGATCTTGGAGAAGTAGCGTATTGGTTAGTCGCAAGGAATCATTGAAATTTCGTGAAACCAAAAGATTTGGAAGAAGCACATTGAAATTCGTGAAATCATGAAACGTGGAATCCCAAAATCATCAGGACCGTCCATTGAAAGAGGACACGTGGTGACAAATCAATGTTTCGTTGATTTGTAAATCGAGAAGTTGGAGGTACGATTCATGAGGATTCACGAAACACGAAATCGCAACATAATCACAACCATTGATTGGAGAGCCAGTGTGGACCTTTGATTTGATCCAAATATTTCACAATTTCGGGTATCGAAGGATCGGGAGAACAGAGGTGAATTGCATCGGGAGTTCCCAATACGCAAAATCTTGACGCACTCGGAAGGATTGGCCCCAGGACATAGTGAAGGGTCATATGGATGGAGGATAAGGGAGGAGATAGTATGCAATAGACCCTTGTTGGAATTTTGGGACTCGGAAGTTTGAAGGATGGAGAGTCGGTTGACTCATATAGTTGATACGCGAAATCATGACGCGCCTTTTCGAATAAGAGTGTGGTTAAAAGGCATGGTCACGTGGAAAAAGGATTTCACTTAGCACTTGTTCACGCAGGAGGAAGTTTCATAGAGACCTGTGGATTGTTTTCTTAGAGGTTCTAGCAAGGAATCGAAGATTGTTTCGATTCAGTCTTGAGAAGATCCTAGATCGGGAGGTCACACAGCCCTTGGAGAGAAGGGAGTCTACACCAAGTGGTATGAGAGCCTGAAAAATATTTGAAGTTGAACTCAGTGTGTTAGGAACAGTTGAAGCGATGTTGTTGAGGATACACATAAGAACACCTATGGAAAACTGTGTTGTAGGAAGAGAAGTGAGAGAACTTCGTGCAAGGTTGGAAGCAATGGAAGCAATGCAAAGGAGAACACATGTCGTCGAAGATGTCGGTGATGTATAAAGTGAAGAAATAGAAGTTGAAGAAGCTATAGTGGAAGATGAGAGTGAAGAACACTTATTGAAAGTTGTTGTGAAGTTGGAAGCTAGAGCAAAGATGGGCGTTCCCATGTATGAAGGTAATTTGGATGCTGAAGAAATATTGTACTGGATAAGGTCCATGAATAAGTGTTTTAACTATGAAGAGGTCGATGAAGGAAGGAAGGTGAGACATGCTATCACCAGATTAAAGGGACATGCAACACTGTGGTGGGATGAACTACAGGAAGAAAGGAGGAGCAAAGGCAAGCAAAAGATAAAGAATTGGGACATGATGGTAGCCAAACTGAAGGCTAAATTCATACCTAAGGATTACCGGATAGAGTTGTTCAGAAAATTGCAGAACCTGAGGCAAAGGGGTATGATAGTGAAGGAGTATACAAAAGAATTTTGTAAGTTGAATATTAGGATTGGGCAAAGAAAGAAGGATGATGAAAAATTTTCCAAGTATATAAATGGTTTGAGGTATGAAATTCAGGATGAAATCAGTATGATGACTGTGAGGACAATGGAAGATGCTTATCAGATTGCACTGAAGGAAGAATAAAAGTTGGCTAGAAACCAAAGCCAGTGGAACAAAAGCAGAGTCTTAAATAGAGGTAAGGGAGTTGTCTATGATAAGTCAGTGAAAGATAAGGATGAGAATGAGAAATCATATGGTCGTTTTGAAAGAGGAGGAAGTTACCAAAGAAGACTGTTTAGTGGGAGAAATTATTTTCCTCGAGGAAGAGTAAAAAGTAGAGGAGGCAAAGTTAAATGTTATGCCTATGGAAAGACATGACATATGTCTTGGGAATGTCCTGAGAGGAAGAGAGAAGGAAGAGGATAAGCACACATTTCTGAAGCCCAAAAGAATATGGAAGTAGAGGCAGCAAAAAGAGGACAAAATATTATGATGAGGAAAGTTCTTCTAAAGCCAGAGAAAGAAATAGAAGACCCAGTTCAATGAACGAGGTTGTTCGGGACTGCTTGTAAAACAAAGGACAAAGTTTGCAAGATGATTATAGACAGTGGGAGTACCGATAATTTAGTATCAATGGAGATGGTGGAGAATATGAAGCTAGAGACAACTTCACATCCAAGTCCATACAAAGTATCATGGTTGCAGAAAGGACATCAAGTAATTGTAAGTCAACAATGCAAAGTTGAATTTAAAATAAGAGGTTATAAAGATGAGATTCCATGTGATGTAATTCCCATGGATGTTTGTCATATTTTGTTGGGGAGACCATGGCAGTTTGATAGGAATGTTATCCATGATGAGAGAAAAAAGACCTATACTCTAGAAAAGAATGGTAGAACCCACATGTTACTGCCAATAAAAGAGAAGAAAGAAAAGGAAGAAGCCAACACAAGAATAATTCTCATGAGTGGGAAGGAACTCTTGAAGGATATCAAGAAATGCAATTTATTGTAGTAAGGAAGCCAAGATCTATCCTTACAAATACTTTTGTGGATGATTTACCTGAAGAAATCCAAGAATTGTTGGAGAATTTTACTGACATAGTAGTGGATGAGTTGCCTCACTCATTACCACCTATTAGGAGTATTAGCCACCATATTGACTTGATTCCAGGAGCCAGTTTTCCAAACAAGGCAACATATCGATTGAAACCTAGAGAGAATCAAGAAGTTAAGAAGCAAGTTCAGGAGTTGTTGGATAAAGGTTTAGTCAGGGAAAGTCTAAGCCCATGTGTAGTGCCAACTGTATTGAGTCCAAATAAGAATGGGGGATGGAGAATGTGTACAGATTCTAGAGCCATCAACAAGATTACCATTGGGTATAGATTTCCTTTACCTAGGATGGATGATTTGATGAACTGTTTGAGTGGAGCAAGTTATTTTTCAAAAATAAACTTGAAGATTGGATATCATCAGATAAGAATGAGAGAGGGAGATGAGTGGAAGACAACATTCAAGACAAATGAAGGTTTGTTTGAATGGCTAGTCATGCTATTTGGATTGACAAATGCTCCAAGTACATTTATGAGGTTGATGAATGAAGTACTGAAGGAATTCATAGGTAAATTTTTTATTGTATATCTAGATGATATATTAGTTTTCAACAAAACAAAGGAAGAACATTTAAATCACTTGACATTAGTGATGAGGAAATTGCAACAAGAAAAGTTGTTAATAAAATTGAAGAAAAGTTCTTTTATGAAGACAAAGCTCATATATTTGGGTTTTGTGATCTCTTCAAATGAATTGAATATGGATCCATAAAAGGTGAGAGCAATCAAAGAATGGTTTTCACCCAAAAGCATATTTGAGGTGAGAAGTTTCCATGGTTTAGCAAGTTTTTATACAAAGTTTATCAGAAATTTTAGTGGTATATGTGCACCCATGATGGACACTGTGAAGAAGAAACATAAGTCTTTTAATTGGACAGAGGAGGTTGAGAAAATCTTCAGAGTGTTGAAAAAGAAGATAACAAAACAACCAGTTTTGGTTTTACCAGATTTTGGAAAGACATTTCAGGTGAAGTGTGATGCAAGTGGGATAGCCATTGGAGCAGTTTTGATTCAAGATAATAGGCCAGTTGCTTATTTCAGTGAGAATTTGAATGATGCTAAGGAGAAATATTCTACATATGACAAGGAATTTTATGCAGTGATTCAATCTTTGAAAAAATGGAGACATTATTTAATTCCAAAGGAGTTTGTCTTATATAGTGATAATCAAGCTTTGCAATTTATTACTAGGCAAGAGAAGTTGAATCAGAGACATGCTAAGTGGGTAGAATTCATGCAGAATTTTACTTTTGTTATTAAACATATTTCTGGAAGTGCTAACAAAGTTGCATATGCTTTGAGCAGGAGAAGTTTGGTTATACATGAATTTCAAGTGAAGACCTTAGGGTTTGAGCACCTTAAGGAAATGTATCAAAAAGATTCAGATTTTAAAGAGGCTTAGGAAGAATATGAAAATCCTTTGTTGAGGGATAACAACTCATGGTCAAAATATTTGATCGAGGATGTATTGTTGTTTAAAGGAAGCCAATTTTGAATACCAAGATGTTCAAGGAGAGATAATTTGTTTAAGGAAAAACATAGTGGAGGTTTAGCCGAACATTTTGGGCATGATAAAACATTTTCACAGTTGAGTAGTTTGTATTATTGGCCAGGTATGAGGGAATATGTGAATAAATTTGTATATCGATGTAATATTTGTCAACATGCAAAAGGGAAGACACAAAACATTGGTTTGTATCAACCATTGCCTATTCTGGAAAGACCTTGGGATGCAATTAGTATGGATTTTGTATTGGGATTATCGAGAACCCAGAAGGGAAGTGATTCCATATTTGTTGTGGTTGATATATTTTCCAAGATGGCACATTTCATACCATGCCAGAAGAAAAATGACGCAACACACATAACCAATTTTTTTTCCAGAGAAGTTGTGAGATTACATGGATTTCCTAGAAGCATAGTTTCAAACAAGGATACTAAGTTTGTGGGACACTTTTGGAGGAATTTATGGAAGAGGATGAGAACTAATTTATCTTTTAGTTCAGCATATCACCCTTAGACAGAAGGACATAACGAAGTGGTAAATAGGAGTCTGGGAAATTTGTTAAGGATTTTAGTCACTAAACAAGGTCATCAGTGGGGTCAGATTCTGGCACAAGCAGTATTTGCATTTAATAATTCAGTTAAGAGAAGCATTAGAAAAATTCCATTCAAGATAGTATATGGAAGAAAACCGATAGGGGTTTCAGAATTGAGAGAATTAAAGCAAGATGAATTCAGGAGCACTGGAGAAGAAGATTTTGCTACAGAAATGAAAAGATTTCATGATCAAGTTAAGAGGCAGATATAGGATAGTAATAAAAAGTATAAAGATAGAGTTGATCAAAAAAGAAGGGAAGTTCAATTTGAAGTGGGAGATGAAGTTTTAGCTCATTTGAGGAAGGAAAGGTTTCCCAGAATAACATATAATAAGTTGAAGATGAAAAAGATAGGACCATGCAAGATCCTTAGAAAATTTGCAGCAAATGCTTATGAGATTGAGTTGCCAGATAATATTGGGATATCACCGATATTCAATGTTGCAGATTTGTATCCTTGTAACAGAGATGATATAGGAGAATTGGATGATCAAGAAGAGATTTAGTGGGAAGAACAGATGCCCATAGTAGAAAAACATCAGATGGAGAAAATCTTAGAACAAAGAGTTGGAAGGAAAACTAAAAGAAAAATGTATCCTAAATATTTGGTAAATTGGAAAGATCACCTAGTGGAAGATTCAAGTTGGGTAACTGAACCTGATATTTTGAAACATGGCAAGACAGTGCAAGAGATCATGGACAAAATTCCATGAATATTTTAGCTAGATGATTATGATGTAGGAGCATCACAATCACATCAAAAGGAAGCGGATGTGGAATTAGAATAGACACCTCAACACATCGAAGGAGCTAAACCGGCAATTAACTAGCTTGGAAGCAATGCAAAGACTTTTTGGAATTCTCATTAATTAATTTTGGTTGTGTAAAACTGGGCCACCATTTGAAATGATGGAACCATTGTAAATCCTTTACATGACTGTAAATGTATTACAGGTGTGGTATATTAACCCTTATTAGTCATTAGGTTGCATTAATTGAGTAGGTAATCGCTTGAACATAATGTAATAGTATTTAGATAGGAGGAAGAAATGCGAAAAATCTCTGGGTCCTTAGACAAGTTTTTCTTGTAATAGTTGTAAAGGATAAATGACTCTAATTATGTTTTCTTCTGAAATGAATAGAACAGAGGAAATTGACCCAAATACACAGTGTTGATATTGTTATGGTTTGACTGTGTTGTTATGTGTTTGTGAATGGATGATGTTCATAGTGAATGAATGAATAATTGAATGAGGTCAATTGTTTCTCTTCTGTAAGATTATGCAAGGAGTGCATGCAGAGCACAAGGAGTGCATATGAAGAAGTATTTTTCGACTTAAAGATTAGAAGAGATAGCGGGGAAATTTCATATGAAGAGTGTGCATATTGAGCACAAGGAGTGCGTATAGAAACAAAATTGTGTTAAAGTTTGAAATATCACAAGGTTGAGTGAAAAGTATGCCAGGAGGGCCTCAAAAAGTGTTTTGAAAAAGACACAGAGTGCAAGTGTGCGCTAAGGTACAAGATTTAAATTTCATCTGCTAGAAGTTCAGGAGGAGTAGTAGTTTTAAGTCTTCAGAGGAAACAGTTAGAAAAGTTTCTAAGTTTTGAAGAGTTGAAGCATTCAGAGGTGGAGCACAATAAAATGAAATTCGAAGAAAGAACAAGTACGAAGGATTGAGCAAAATAAATCCTTTAGAAAAGAATTTTGAAGATTGGACAAGATCGAGGGTTAAGACCCATTTAGAAAGAGCTAAAATATTACAAGCCATTAGATCTCGGAGAAGTAGCATACTGTTTCTTCGTGAAGAATCATCGGAATTTCACGAAACCAAATGATTTGGAAGAACCAGAGTGAAATTCATGAAATCGTGAAACGAAAAAATCCTGAAATCATCAGGACCGTCCATTGAAAGAGGACACGTAGCGATAGATCAACGTTTTTTTGATTCATAAATTGAAAATTTGGAGGTAAGAGTCGTGAGGATTTGCGAAATGAGAAATCATGACATAATCACAGCCATTGACTGGAGAGGCAGTGTGGACCGTTGATCTGATCCGAATATTTCACAATTTTGGGTATCGAAGGATCAAAAGAATGAAGGTGAATCACATCGAGAGTTCCCGATATGCGAAATCTTGACACGCTCGGAAGGATTGGCCCCAAGTCATAGTGAAGGGTCATATGGATGGAGGATAATGGAGGAGCTAGCATGCACTAGACCCTTGTCGAAATTTTGGGACTCAAAATTTCAAAGGACGGAGAGTCGGTTGACTCATATAGATGATACGTGAAATCACGACGCACCTTTTCAAATAATCATGTGGTCACAAGGCGTGGTCATGTGGAAAAAGGATTGCAATTAACACTTGTTCATGTGGGAAGAAGTTTCACAGAGACCCGTGGATTGTTTTCTTAGAGGTTCCAGCATGGAATCGAAGACTGTTTCGATTCATTCTTGAGAAGATCCTACATCGGGAGGTCGCGCAACCCTTGGAGAGGAGGGGGTCTACACCAATAAGGCAGGAGAGTGTGAGGGAAACTCAATATTAGTTGTTTACATGAGAGAGAAAGAGAGAGAGAGAGAGGATCCTAGTAGGAAGAATTGAAGGGGGGGCAATTTCTTCTCTTGCAGAGATGTTAAGAAAAGAAAATTGGGAGGTTGTTGTGCGCGTGCAACATGTTCTCATGCTACAAATCCTATACGAGTCCCTTAACTGCTCCAATTAACTTCATTTCAGAACGAGGTAGCCTACTAGTGAAGGCGCACAAATATGTTTCACCACCTTTGTTGAGGATATCTTGTCTATTATAATACTTTCTAAGGGTTTTGATATTGCATTTCATGATATGGGAGGTTTATTGGAGAAAATGATGTTTTCTTGTGATCTTGTTAACAATTTATTGTGACAAGACATGTCGAGATGCATTACGGTCTTTAGAACAAGATTTATTACCAATTTTGTGAAAATAATCCATAAGGTTTCTAACAATATGATGACTTGTTTCTAAAATTTTGACTATTTTAATGCCTAAAACTCTCGTAACAACAGTCAAAGTTCTATATTTTAACAAAGCCAAAAATAATTGACATTTAGCGACATTGGATTTTGGTTCAAAATATTCTTTAATGATTTTATAAGAATGATAACGAATGATAGGGTTAGGTAACTTACCTTCAAGTGATGCTAGACCAATTTCATCCACCTAAATGTGTTTATGAGTTCTTCTCCAACAAGAGGTTGCACCAAAATAACTTCTTTACCAGAATGTTGTGCACCAATTTTCTCTCTAATTTCATCCATTGAATAATCAACTCCATGAAAATCCTCCATCATCTGGTCATCCACAACAAAATTTCTTGATCAGATATGATTGGATTGGTATCTAATGAACTCATTTGCTTTGCTTGTGGTGATGAAGGAAAAACAACAACGACATCTATTCCGCTAGAAATTGGGTTCCTCTCTTATGAAAGTCTACGCTTTGACATACATAACCTTTCCTTTTTTCTTTCTTCATCTAACTTTTCAATGGGTATTTCTTTCCTCTAGGAATTTCTATCTCGATTCCGTCGGTTTTCCATGTTTAAAGATAAAAATGGCTTCCAAGCACCCTAACACAAATTTTTCTTGGTATTACACAAGAATACACAACTAACAATTCCAATTCCAAGTGGACAAATTTATCTTGGTATTACAAAATAAGACATAACTAACAATCCCAATTCCAATTGGAAAAAAATGTGTTGGTATTATACAAGAAGACACAACTAACAATTCCAATTGGACAAATTTGTCTTGGTATTACACATGAAGGAACAACTAGCAACTCCAATTGTTCAAATTTGTCTTGGTATTACACAAGAAGACACAACTAACAATTCCAATTGGACAAATTTGTCTTGGTATTATACAGGAAGACACAACTAACAATTCCAATTGGACAAATTTGTCTTGGTATTACACAAGAAGGCACAAGTAGCAATTCCAATTGGAGAAATTTGTCTTGGTATTACACAATAAGACAACCAACAATTCCAATTCCACTTGGACAAATTTGTCTTCCAATTCTTCCCACAATTGTCTTGCAATAACACAAAATTGTCTATGAATTAAACAAGGCAAAAAGAAAAAAAATGTGTCTTCTCTAGTTATTTTTCCGTGCATATGTTGGGCTTGTTTGATTTTTTGAGATAGATGAGGTTGAGGAGTGTTCTTGTCACATAAAAATGCCCAACGAGAACGTTCACACATTACTATAATGCATGTGCACTAAAGTGCATGCACGTTCTAGTAATGCACAGACATTCCTGCTGGGCAGGGACAAGTACCCAACCTCAAGGATTTCAAGTCACAATAACGTGCGTGTGTTATTAATGAAACATATATAGATTTTATTGTAGACCAAACATATTTATGAATAAATATGTATAGGGGTTTGGGGACAACTAGAACTGAAGGGATTAGGATTGAAAGTGTTTTGAAGCATAGAGAAATGGTTAGAGTACCAAGATGTGGGTGCAAGGGTTGTGAGGTCTTTAACAAGAGGTATATGCATAGTGCACTTAGGGCCTGCGTGTGGAGGGGGTTAAGGGTTGAGTATAGGTTATGCCTAGTCTTAGATGGAGCTATGAGGGTCTAGGTCATGGTTTAGGTCAAGCTCTAGGTCATGGTCTAGGTCATGGTCATGTTCATGGTCATGGTATAGGTCTAGGTCATGATTTAGGTCTAGCTCTAGGTCTATGTCATGGTATAGGTCATGGTCTAGGTCTAGATATAGGTCTATGTCATGGTATACATCATGGTCATCGTATAGGTATAGGTCATGGTATAGATATTTCCATGTCTAGGTATTTCTGTGTCTAGGTATATATATAGGCCTTAACATGTTTAGGTCAAGGCCATTTCTTTCCTTGCAATGTAGAAAGGGTGAGGGAGATAGAGAGGGGGGGAGGTAGAGAGAGAGTGAGTGAGAGAGGGGTTAGATAGAGGAAATGGGAGCAAGGTGGGAGAGTGGGGGAGAGAGAGGGAGGGGTATATAGTGAGAAAGAGAGCAAGGGTTATAATCAAGAGGTAAAGAGAGAAGGGGGGTAGATATGGATTGTTTGAGAGTGCGAGAGGGTGGGAGAGGGAGACCAAGATGGTGTTGATGTTTTGGTATTTGCAAGAGGTATTAACGTCCTGTATAACCTTTGTGATTAGAATATAAGATTCTAGAAGTAATAGAACCATTAAACAGATGCGGAAACAACCTAGAAGAGAAGTCGACCCAAGGATAATAATAATAAAGAATTAGCAGGCTCCAAAAAGAGAAGTCAACCCCACTTGAAAAGTCACCTTATAGACTATTATAAATAAAGATAGGTGATAGATCATTTGACACACACTCTCACTCACTCAGTTAGGGAACACGTATAAGGAGCAGGCATTGCAACAACTATAGTGGTGACGTAGAAGGAGGCGCAATTACAAGGAAGTTACAACAGCTAAAATGGTGACACATAAGGAGGCACAAGTCTGAGGAAGGAGACACAACAATTGCAGTGGTGAAGTCTCTCATTGCTCAGTATTTCTAGTATCTCTCTCTTGTTCCCTTCTCTTGATAAAGGTACACTCTCTTGGTACTGTGTTATTGCCACAACTGTGTTGGTATTTTTGGTTAAGATAGCCATTGTGTTAGGGTTTATCTCTTGGTTCTAGAGTGGAATTTCCAAAATCTACCTAAGAAAAGGTTACTGTGCTTGGGGGTGGTATGTGTAAGTGCCTATGGTTGGGTGAAAATGGTGTAACATTGTCTATGATAAAATGAGCATACCAAAATTTTAACATGGGATCAAAGCTAGTTTTCTTCAAAAAATTCTAACCACTGGAAGGAAGATCGTCAATTTCCCATATTGTCAAGAAAATTGAGCACTTACAAGCCACCAAGAAGGTCATCTAAGGAGGGTGCATCTTTCCCATAGATCAGATCTCCAAAATTCAAAAGTTGGAAAATTAGGGTTTCCTCATAAAACCCTAGATCAAGACATTTTGGAATTTAAAGGCTGAAGTTGGAGCATATCCTTGAAGAAAGGAGGTCACCTTGGAATAACGCGCTCACTGGTAAGTCCAAAATTTATTTATGCAAAGTCTCAATTTTTGTCATATTTCTAGATCCCGGGGCAGAATGACTTCCAACAATAAGGTTGATGAGAAGCTTGAGGGTGTTGATAACTTCCGAGCATGGAAATATAAATTAATTATAATTCTTGAAGAGAATGTTGGAAGATTGGTTGTTGTCATTGATGTCAACCCTAGTCATGGGTTTTGGACCACAAGATTGATGAAGTTATTTGGACATGAAGGAAAATGAACATGAAGATAAAACACCCATGGATGGATAGTATACATCATGTTGTTTC
>ML781066.1:320360-340817 GCA_009831015.1 Picea engelmannii
CTCATATATATTGTGCATGGTGTATTGTGGTGTATTGGTGTAACTCTTATACTATTGTTCATTTCTCATTGTATATAATTGAATGGTTTAAGTATAATTTGGAAAAGGTTTTAAAATTGTACTTGATACTGATTCACCCCCCTCTCAGTATCAACAGAGAATTATCTAGAAGGATTCATTGAAGAAGAATTTCAAGAGCCATAGGGAGATGAGGCTAAAGAAAAGCACAATAAGAACCTGGTTAAAGTAAAAAGGATTATTGAAGATTCTATCAAGGACAACTTGATCCCTCATGTCTCATAATTAAAAAATCCAAAGAAGATATTTGATTCTTTATCCCGATTATATGAAGGTAAGAATATCAACTGGAAGATGACATTGAGGACACAACTCAAGAATATGAAGATGCAGAATTAAGAAACCATTCAATCCTACATCATGAGGGTATCTCAAATTAAAGAACAACTTGAAGCCATTGGAGACACAGTTGATGGTGAAGTTCTTATGTGGTCAAGAGGAAAATCTATTGATGATGCTATTGTGATTGGTTTTCAAGAAGGAGGTGTATACAAATTAAAGGGACACTCAGATTCAACATTAGTTCATAGTATAAGAAATCTAAGTGAGCTATTGCATATAAGACTTTCTCACATACATTACAAAGCATTACTGATCATGAGAAAGATGGTGACATGTTTTCTAGATATTCAGGTGAATCATGATGGTATATGAAAGGGATGTGCACAAGGAAAGAATGTAAAGAGTCTGTTTCCAAGAAGTGATAGTAGATCCAAAGGGATCTTAGATCTAGTGGACTCATAGGAAGCCCAAGAGTTGGAGGAAACAGTAACAATGTCTCCTACAGTATATGACAACTCAAATTCAACAACAATTAGACTCTAGGTTTGCATATTAGGTTTGCATATCAAGTTTTATATTTTATGTTTCTACAACTTAAGTAAGTGTTATAACTAGAATACCAGTCTTTAAAGTTCTATTACTGCTATTGTTATCAAATTTTTTGTAACACTTGAATATCGTTGATATGATGATCATTAAGTAAAAGCTCATTTTTTAGTATTAATGATGCACTTGTTTATGAGATAAATTGATCTACTCTAGGAGATGTTCTTGGTTGTTTATCTTGTCCCAGGCAGGTTATCTTGTAAATTCCATGGATATATTATTGTTCTTGTTTCTTTTTATGGGCAGGTTACCATGGAGGAATGATTTGTCACAACACTGGAAGAGTGTTGTTATTATTTCATATCATTATTTTATCTCTTGTTCCAAGACAGGTCACAAGTGATAGCTTTAAGAGAGAGCTACTGTGACAATTTTTCCCGTTCTTGTTTTTATTATTATTATAAGAGTATTGTTCTTGTCTTTTTTTTTCCCATGTTGTTTCTCTTGTTCTGGGAAGGTCACAGGTGATAACTCTGAGAGGAGATATAATGATAGTTGCAGGAGGAAACATATTAGATGGTCTCTAGTTTGAGACATGGAGCAAACTATCTAGATAATAATTTGTATACATGACCATATACATCCATGTACCAAAGAAGAAGAGGACAAAGTTAAAACCTTCTGGAAAGAAGGGTACTTTTGTGGGATACACAATATCTCATATAGATATTGATTGTAAGGAGAAGAAGGCTCCAAATATGACCATATAGATCCCTCTAGTTCAGATCATAAGGAAGAGTCAGTAGAGCCAGAAGGGGCTACCCAAAATCGTTGCAGTGAACAGGAAAAGACCAACATGGTCTCATGAGACATTGCAGGATGCAAAGGGGATACAAATATATGACATTTATGAGCCATATCATGAGGAGGAGAAGATGGATCTACTAGTGGTGATGTAGGTGGCCCCACCAAGTACCAGCTTAGAAGGAACTAGCATTTAGAGGGAGTCAACCCTAAGGATCCAATAGGGAGGAGAAGCCTTCCCATGACTGTTCATAGGAGATCATACTTTAGAGGAGGAAATCACATGAAAAGGGAGCATAGAGACTTAGAGTGAGCCTGAACTCAGAGAGAGTTGGTGGCTTAAATACTTCCATTTAGAAAGTATTCCTCCTCATATTTAGATGGGAGAGAGAGACATCTTCCAGGACTGGCAGACATGTGCCATGAGTTGAGGAGGCTAGATTGAAGCTTCAAAGGCTTCAAGGAGATATGAGACATCCTGTGAGGATTCCCTTGTTTCAGTGATAGAGGAGAAATCCAGTCAGAAGGACCGGAATATGGATTTTTCCTTGTATGGATTGAAGAAAGCACTGAGGGCATGGTATGGTATAATTGATAGTTTCCTGATGAGCTTGGGCTTTACCAAGAGTAAAGAATATTCCAACCTTTACTACAAGGTTGTGGATGGTGTACCAATTATATTACTGTTATATGTGGATGGCTTGTTTCTAACAGGAGACAAGAAACTCATCGATGAGAGTAAGAGGAATCTTTCTACAGAGTTTGAGATGAAATACCTGGGTATGATGCATATTTCCTTAGGTTTATAGGTGTGGCAGAAACCAGACGAGATTTTCCTTAGCCAAGGAAAATATGTGGTATAAATACTGAAGAGATTCGAAATGATGGATTGTAAATCCATGCCCACACCAATGGTGACGAACCTGAAGTTATTGAGTGATACTTCTTCAGAGACTATGGATGTCACCATGTACAAACATAAGATTGGTTCATTGATGTATTTTATGAATATCAGGCTAGATATATGCTTTGTGGTGAACAATTTGAGTTAGTATATGGTTGAACCAAGATGTGTTCACTTGATTACGACAAAGAATGTATTAAGGCACCTGAAGGGTACAATAGAATTTGGAATTTGATATGTTTAAGATCGTAAGATAAGACTGGAAGGCTTTGTTGATTTAGATTGGTCCAATAGTGTCACAGATCAAAAGAGTACATTAAGATGTTTCCTCAGTTTGGGGTTCGATATGATTTCATGGCTCAGTAGGAAGAAGACTAGTGTGGAACTTACTACGAATGAGGTAGAATATATAGCAGCATGTTCAACTAGTAACAGAGTTGTGTGGCTTTAAAAGTTGCTTGTAGGACTGTTTGATCTCAAGTAATAGGTTCTTGTATTTTTTGTGACAACTAGAGTTGTATAAAGTTGTCTAAGAACCCTATGTTTCATGACAAGTCCAAGTACATTGAGATCAACTACCATTATATCTGAGATCTAGTGCAAAGGAAGTTGTGAAGCTCCAGTATATTGTCACAGACAAGCCGATAGTAGATCTATTGAAAAAGCCTATGTCAAAGGTAAAGTTTGAATACTTCAGGGACAATCTTGGTGTGGTCCAGAAGGAATTCTTTTGTAAGAGGGAGTGATGAGTTACATATATGATTCCAAGGAAGTAGTATACAGAGTGTGGCAGTAGTGGGTATTCATTCGAGGGCAAGTTACTGACTATGGACCCTGTGAACATGACCTCACACAAGGTCAGTAGTGTGTTGAGCCTTCGGGGTTGGCAGTTTCCCAGCTTTTCAAGTTGGAGGGCCAACCATGAGTGTGGTTGGAGGTGTTTCCTAGACCTGGGATAGATGGGTAGTGTGTGTGCACTATATCACCTAATCCTTGTGGTTATATTTCTGGTCATTGTGGACTAGATTCCTGGTGTTCCAACCAAAAGGGCTAGCTTTAGGGCTAGTTGTCCAGATTCTGAGTGATCTCGACATATGCAGTAGTTTCCTAGCTCTGTGTGATCTAGATGAAGTCTCGTTATGACATAAGGTCCGAAACAATGCCAATATCCTTAAGATTTGAGAGGATGATGAGCATGTTCCCATTAGATATATGTTATGTATGTTGATGAGGCCCCATATGCATGATTGTGACATAACCATCAGATAGTCTGTGTGTGACTATGACAAAGCATGTTTGGCTATGATGGTGATACTTGTGACATGATTTGTTTGATCATGAGATAGCCTGTGTGGATATGGTGATGCTACCTATAGACTAGTATGAAAGACCATGTGAGTCTTTCCCATGCCATGTGATATGGATGGATGTGATTGAGACTATTACTTGAAGAACATCATAGTTAATACCACCCTAACTAAGAGGGAGTGTTGATGTTTTGGTAGTTGCGGGAGGTATTAACCTCCAATATAACCTTTGTGCTTAGAATAGAATATTCTGGAAGAAAGAGAAACATTAAACAGATGTGGAAATACGCTAGAAGAGAAGTCAACCCAAGGAGAATAATAATAAAGAATTAGAATTCTCTAGAAAGAGAAGTCGGCCCCACTTGACAATTCACTTGACAGACTGGTATAAATAAAGGCAGGTGCTAGCTCATTTGACACACACTCTCACTCACTAAGTAAGGGTGCAATTATAAGGAGTAGCAATTGCAACAACTACAATGGTGACGTAGAAGGAGGTGCAAGTATGAGGAAGTTGCAGGAGCTACAATGGTGACGCAAAAGGAGGCGCAAGTCTGAGGAAAGTGATGCAACAATTGCAGTGGTGAAGTCTCTCCTTGCTCAATATTTCTAGTATCTCTCTCTTGTGCCCTTCTCTTGGTAAATGTATGGTCCCTTGGTACTGTTTCGTTGCCGCATTTGTGTTGGTATTTTTGGTTAAGCTAGCTATTGTGCTAGGTTTTATCTATTGGTTCTAGAGTGGAATTTCCATAATCTATCTAAGAAAAGGTTACTATGCTCGGGGGTGGTACGTGTAAGTGCCTATGGCTGGCTGACAATGGTGTAACATTGTTTATGGTAAAACAAGCATACACAAATTTTAACATATGGGGGGGTAGATATATGGTAG
Source organism: Picea engelmannii (assembly GCA_009831015.1). Lineage (NCBI taxonomy): Eukaryota > Viridiplantae > Streptophyta > Pinopsida > Pinales > Pinaceae > Picea > Picea engelmannii. The sequence goes on from ML781066.1 coordinate 325,171, forward strand.
ATGTAGGACATAGAGAGAGGTGGGAGATAGATGGTATATGTAGGAGAGAGAGAGANNNNAGAGGGGAAGTGGAGAGAGAGAGAGAAAGAAGGGGGGTAGAGAGGGGGTGTTTAAAGGTGTGAGAGGAAGGGAGAGGGAGACCAAGAGTGGCAGTAGAGAGAGAGAGAGAAGGAAGGGGTGTAAAGAGGTAAAGAGTGAAAGGGGGGAAGAGTGGGGAATAGAGAGGGAGGGGGGTACGAAGTTAGGAGAGAGAGAGAGAGAGAGAGAGATTATGAGTGTACCTATATTATATGGTACTTCTCCTAACCTACAAAACAAGTTATAATAATTAAAATCCCTACTCATAGTTAATACATTAATAAGAATAATCCTCACCAATATCAACCATTTTTTAGGAGAATGGGCATGCTCCCCATCATGTACAATGATCATGTAATAGTAGGTGCATCATGGCATATAGTCATTTTGATACATGGTTTATTAATGATGTCCAAGAACACAAAGAGTTGTTGATCATTCCTAAAACTACACATGGCATGAGCCCTTCCATGGTATGCTATTACAATCCCTTGTTAAACCATTGATATTCTATTTCAAGTGTTCTAGATGTACCATCCTTTTTAGCATCACGAATAAGAGTATATTAGTCAGTGATTGTTTGGAATATCATTTCATTGTAAATCTAAATAGTTACTCCCCCTAAAGAACCCTTCTAGTGGAAAATGTGTCAATGAAAACCTCAATAGTTCTAAACACATTTAAATTACTTACACAATCCCAAGTTATCATTTATTTTAATAAATAATAAAATAGACAATTTGTACCTTTCAAAAGGTGATGTTTCTAATTCAAGGTATGTGCATTTTGTTCTTTCTGATGCAATATATGTGTAGTTTTTTACTATTTGAAGGTGTTTCAAAGGCCCATACAAACCTCTTGTTCCATTCTAGTGAAGTGTTGTGATATACCACATGTGAACATTCATAAACTTTATTAGTACAATCCAATATGTCATTGCATGATCAAACTATGTGACCTTCCATTCATCAAATTTACAAGGATTTAAGATATATTGTGTGTCTGACACATGAAAGAGATGTAAATCATTTGATCATTTTCACTTCTCCACAAGGTACAACAAATGAACCAATTCCTACTCAAAACCAACAATGTTCTTGATAAAATATCTACATATTCACATCTAAACATGATATTATATCTACATGGTCGATCATCAATGGGTAGGATTAATGATGGAAAGAATCAACCCAAATTCACCGATGGGTAATAAAGGAAAAAACATCGATAGATAGTTGACCTCAATTTCACTGATGCACATGACATGCCACATCAAAACCCATGTGTTATTCCACATCAACATTCATGTGTCATGTCACATCAACAATGACGTGTCATTCCAAATCAACAACGATGTGTCATGCAACATAAACATCCACATGTCATGCCACATCAGTAAATCATTGATACACCATTTGGAAAAACACAGATGGGGATCATCTTGATTTGTCAATGAACTCACAAAACGTCGAATCCACCAATTTTTCAAGCGATTTATTGATGATTGTAGCTATGTGAGACATTCTCCATCTTACAAACCTATGAGATGTGGATCATTACATCTATGTGAGATATTCTCCAGCATACAAACCTGAGAGAAATACCCTGAAGAGGGTGTGTGGTTCCTATCTGAGACAGAGCTGGAACATAGAGATGACCTCCTCCATAAAGAGAGTTGAGAACAAATCCAAATGATTCTCCTGTGTAATTAAGTGAGAAAGGTGATCTACAGAATTGGACGTACCTGTGGCTGAGCACAAGGTGAACATGTGAAATCCCAACGTATTGGGTGCATCGTCATGAGAACAAAAATGAAGATGATGTATTAGCCTCCTCTGAGTAGAAGAGTTGAAGAGAAACTCTAGATGAATCTCCTGTGTAATGCAGTGGGAAATAATATTTGTTGAGTGGACGTGCCTATGGACGAGCACATGTGAACGTGATCCTAGTGGCTAAGCACTAGAGAAGAAGTGGTTCTTCTATGTAATGCAGTGAGCAAGAGATATGAACATCCCTATGGATGTGCCCCTAGTGGATGAGCACTAGTGGGTGTATAATATCCCTTGCTATATTGTTCGAGATTCATACCTTCCTGTAACACTAATTGTAATGTAAAGGGTACAGGTCGGCCCCACCTTAATGTGACTGGTAATTAATGTAAAAGATAATTAATCTGGTTAATATTAATTATATTATAATCTAGTGAGTTTGGCCCTGTTGTGACAATAGACACTTTTGTTGACAGGTTCAAGTTAGTATAAGTAAAGGTAAATTCCCCATTGAGGAAACAGATCTTTCAAGAGAGTTTGGAAATTTCAACAAGTACACCTTCTTGGAAAAAGTGCGCACCTCTCTTGGGTGATAGTCTTCTAGGATTTCATGAGCACCCTCTTGTGTGCTAGGTTTTCTTGGTGGTGAAGGTATTTCTCTTGAATAATATACCAAAGTATTTGGCTGGGTCTTATTCCCTTGTTGAGAAGGGTTTCCTAGAATACGTCTTGTGTTCTTGTGCATGGTGCTTCTTCTTGTGATCTTGGTTGCTGCAACATTAATGGTTATGGTTAAATGATAAAAATGGAATGAAATTCATGCTTAACCTTGATCATTGAAAAATCAACATGGTATCAGAGCATAGGTCTTGAAAGAACCCATTTCACAAGCATCTACCAAGTCTCCTCTCCTTTTTGCAGAACCGTACAACCCTCCTAGGGTTTGCAGAAAATTTTGTACGACCTTCGTTTATGTGGTTTTATAGCCCTTAATACTTGGAATCCGGGGACACATTTGGAATAGAAGAGTAAGGCCTCCTCTAGCACATCTCCAGAATCTCTTAAAATCAAATTCCGAGAATTTTGAGTTTTTGGCCCTAGGGTTTCTAGGGTGACGAAGTTTCCTGTAGAATATTAATATTAGATTTATGAAGAAACACTTTTATTAAATTAGAAAGAATCTATGTGATACTATAAATTTGATTATTGGCATTCATAAGACCAACATAATCCAAGGTTACTAATTCAACCTAATGATTAGGTTTTCAAAGTCTAGTTGGCGAGAGTTTGAAGTAACCAATCAAAATGAAGAATAAAGCCTTAGTGGAATATAGGCTTGATGGAACAAGAAACTTCAGCTCCTAGAAATCAAGGCTTCAGGTCACCCTTGAAGAATATGACCTCTTGGATGTGGTAACTAAAACCTTACCAGACACAACTACAGATGTAGAGAAGAAGATAAGAAAGGAAGAAGATGTCAAAGAAAGGAAATTAATCATCTACTCAGTAAGAGATCATCTCTTACCTCGAATTTCCAACCCAAAGACAACTTATGATATGTATGAAGCATTAAAATAAATGTTTGAAAGTGACAACACCCTCAGATCTCTTACCTTGAAGAGCCAACTTCAAAGTACCAAGATGACGAAAGGTGACACAGTTTCCATATTCTTTATGAAGATATCAGAGATTAAAGAAGAGATAGAGACCATTGGAGAAATCATGTCTGATAGAGAATTTGTCTTAACTACTCTCAACAAGCTTCCAAAAACGTGGGAGCCTTTCCTTCAAAGTATCAGTGGAAGAGAAGATCTACCAACCTTTGATCGTCTATGGACATATTGTACTCAAGAATAACTTAGACTTAGAAATAGAGGAGTGGAAGATTCCTCATAAGAAAATCATGCTCTTGAACTTCATACAAAGAAAGGAGGAAAATTCAAAAGAAAATTCAAGCAAACATTTAAGATGAAAAGTCTTCATCAAATCTAGGTTATTAAAGAAGAGATGTTTCAGAAATTTAGTGCTTTAGATGTGACAAATATGGACACTATGCAAAAAAATTTCCAACCAGGAAGAAGGGAAGACAATATGCTTCTACCGTTGACATTGATCCAGATCCACCTCAAAAGAATGAAGAGAAGAGAGAGGAGAAGTACTTCCTCTAAAAAATAAAGCATGACTACAAACCAGGTAAATCAATTGATTTCTAATTTTATAGTTGATTGCATTCTTTGAATAAATGAAGGATATTATCCCTAGTATGGGAGCCCTCGAAGACTTGGACCATTATCCATGGTACGGGATTCCAAACCATATTTAAATTGATTATTATGCGAGAACAAGAAGAGACGTTGTCCTTAAAGAATAGATACCCATTCAACAAACCTACAGAATCTCATATGGAGATTGACAGTGAGACATTGCCTTCTTCCCCTTCGGAATTTCAGAGGGACACATACCTTATTCCAACTAATCCAGTTGCTCTATTTGATATAACCAGAGATATTATAGTGGGGAATAAAAGGCATGCCCAATATCTACAAAACTCTGCTAGAAGACAGAGAGACACACAAGTCCCTCACAGGACACCTTGAGAAAGAAAAAGAGTTTTGAAAACTATCCTTCAGTCATGAGCCATTTCATTAAAGAAAAAAAAGGAGAAATAAATATGGAAAGATGCCATAACATAAGAATACCATTATATCTTAAAGAATGATGTATAATATATTATTCATAAACTAGAAGGGAAGTCTGTGAAAACTTCCTAGTAGAGAAAGAGTGTAGTTGACAGGAAGTGCAAGAAATACAAATCTAGAGGACCGCCACAAACAAAGGGAGTTGTCTATGATGAGACACTTGATTCAATGAGACCATTACATTTCCATTCGTACTACGATCCATGAACTGGAAACATTATCAGATGAATGGATTCTTGATGAGTTTAGATCTCAGCAAAAAGTATTGTTGATCCAAAACCCATATTATTTCAGTGTTGGTGATGAGAGTCTGAATTTGATGACTTATTCAAAAAACCATGTTATTGAATACAAGTAATCCATGAATTCTGAATTTGAGATGAAGTATATGAGTATGATTCACTACTTCTTGGGACAAGAATTATGACAGAAAACCGATGAGATTTTCCCTAGTCAAGGAAAATATACAGTGAAAATATTAAAGAAGTTCAGTATGACAGAATGCAAAATCCATCATGACAGATTTAAAGAAAAAGATTGATGATAATTCAGACAATACTGATCCACATTTGATTGGATCACTGATGTATCTGGTTAACACAAGACTTTATTCATGACATGCAATGAATGTGCTTAGACATTTCACGAGTCAACCGAGACAGACTCACTAGACAACAACAAAACATGTATTAAGAAATATACAAGGAACAATTGGATATGGCCTGAGATATGCCTCCAGTGTGAACTTGAGTTTGAAGGACATGCCGATTCAAATTGAGCAGAAAGTATAGTGGACCAGAAGAGCATAACCAGTTGATGTTCTACCATGAATTTTTCCATGGATTCTTGATGCAGTGGGAAACAAAACTCTATAGCCTTGAGTACCACAGAGGCAGAGTATATAACATCGATTGTGTGAAGAAATGTGGTTTCACAAGATTTTGACATAATTACTTGACCATGAGACAGATCCTATGATGATAACCAAGATCCCTATGTAAATATCCTTGAGAACCCAGTGTTTCTTGATGGTCGAAATACGATGAGATGAAATATCCTTATATCATAGATATGATGCAGAGGAAAATTGTACACATGTAGTACCTTCCTACACATGAGCAGATTGCAAACATCTTCAACAAACTAACTTGGTGAAGAATGCCTCCATAGTTGAGAGGGAGTGTTGATGACTCCAGCCAAGACAAAATTCAAAGTACATCCATGTGAGACTTGGCATGATGAAGAATGCCTCCCTAGCTGAGAGGGAGTGTTGATGATTGCAACTATGTGAGACATTCTCCAGCTTACAAAACTGTGAGATGTGGATCATTGCAGCTGTGTGAGATATTCTCTAGCTTACAAACCTGAGAGAAAGACCCTGAAGAGGGTGTGCGGTTCCTATATGAGATAGAGATGGAGCGTAGAGATGACCTCCTCCATACAAAGAGTTGAGAATAACTCAAGATGATTATTCAGTGTAACGTAGTGAGAAAGGTGATCTACAGAGTTGGATGTACCTATGTCTGAGCACAAGGTGAACGTGTGAAATCCCAAAGTGTTGGATGCATCATCATGAGAACATAAATGAAGATGATGGATTATCCTCCTCTGAGAAAAATAGTTGATGAGAAACTCCACATGACTCTCCTATGTAATGCAGTGGGAAAGAAGATTTGTTGAGTGGAAGTGCCTGTGGACGAGCATAGGTGAGCGTGATCCTAGTGGCTGAGCACTAGAGAAGAAGTGGTTCTTCTATGTAATGCAGTGAGCCAGATATATGGACATCCCTATGGATGTGTCCCTAGTGGATGAGCACTAGTGGGTGTATAAGATACCTTGCTATATTTTTCAAGAGTCAGACCTTCCTGTAACCCTAATTGTAATGTAAAGGGTATAGGTCGACCCCACCTTAATGTGACTGGTAATTAATGTAAAAGATAATTAATATCATTAATATTAATTATATTATAAGCTAGTGAGGTCGGCCCTGTTGTGCCAATAGACACTTCTGTTGAAAGGTTCAAGTTAGTATAAGTAAAGGTAAATTCCCTATTGAGGAATCTGATCTTTCAAGAGAGTTTGGAAATTTCAGCAAGTACACCTTCTTGGAAAAAGTGCGCACCTCACTTGAGCGCTATTCTTCTAGGGTTTGAGCACCCTCTGGTGTGCTAGGTTTTATTGGTGGTGAAGGTATTTCTCTTCAAGAATATAACAAAGGATTTTACTGGGTTTTCTTCCCTTGTTGAGAAGGGTTTCCCAGGATACTTCTTGTGTTCTTATACATGGTGCATCTTCTTGTGATCTTGGTTGTTGCAACATTAATGGTTATGGTTAAATGCTAAAAATGGAATGAACTTCATGCTTAACCTTGCACATTGAAAAATAAACATGATCGGCCCAAAAAATGTTGATGAGGGAAATGATGAATAAAACTTGCAATGGGTCGATGGTTGATGGATGAATTGATCTAATCTGTTCATGAATAACCTTTCCTAAACATAAATGGGTGAAATCGACTAATCATAGATGAGGACAGGGTGTGGATCTCAAGAGTTTTGGACACTACATATTTCAAAGGTGATTCTTTTGGGAAATGGATAGAGTTTCAAGTCCATACAAAAACTAATGGGAAATAAAATGGGGTTCCTCAGTTGTTTCCACCTGATCCTTTAGCCAATAAACTATTCTTTATCTCCTCGCCTAACACCATTGAGATTCAAAAGATAAATACACCAAAACTTAGGCTTATAATATTCAAACTCAAAGCATAACCTTATTGTAGCATGAAATTAGGGAATTCGAGACTCAAGTAAATCAAAGATTCCTAAGTACATATGATTCACACACACTCAAACACACACACATTTATTTAACTCCATATTCAATAAACTTGAAAATTCTCCACATAGAGACATGTGATTCTCATGCTTTTGACCTTAAGCTACAAGAGGCCTATAATATACTTTCAAGAGAAACTAACCAGTAAGAGAAAACTATGCACACATGAAACAAAGAGTATACAATCATTATGTTCTGCAAAGATTTCTACCCATAAACCATACAATTTAATAATTGCAAAAACACATATATTTTACAGAGTACAATGAGAGACTTATTTGTTTATAAGATGTTGTCTAGGAAATTGACTGAGGGTGGGTGATTTTACACCCAACTGCAGGATCAGTTGCACTATTCCTCTCTACAATTGGTCAACCTTGTGCGAGGCCATGATACCACCAGGGTGAACTTTTGTAACTCTCAACAACTTTTGGATAGTTAGTATAATGTTTCAAGGGATGAATTTGTAGGAAATATCCCTATCGAGCTCTCAGGACTGTAAAGAGTTTTCTTGGCATCCCTCTGATGGATCTGTATAGCACAAGAGAGATCCCTCAAGTAGCTCCTCTTTCCAATTCTTTCTCGTGCATCTATCTAGGCCCTAAAGCAAGACCACACACTCGGGTAACTCAAAGATTTTCCCACCTGAATTATGGGTCCAAACAAGGAAATTTTCATGGTTGGTTTAACATAGTCTTAGCTTGGCTTGCTTCTAGCTTCCCTCGACTCTCTTCCTCATGTGCTTTGGTATATCCCTCCTCCTCCTCCTCCTACTCGTGATTTCTCCTTTTTCCTTGTTCTTCAATGCAGCTAGGGTCGTCCATGATTTTCCATGGATGTACCCCCATTCCATGCATTTACTTGTTGGTAGGAAATCCTCAACTGCAAAACCATGATTTTATTAATTGAAGGTAGGATACATTTCAGCCAACCCATTTTATCATTTAATGCTTTGGGCTCAAGGGATAATAGTTAAAGTACTTTCCAATTAAAATGTCCACACAAAATGGTTTTGGTAAGGGTGACTTGGCATGATTTACAAGGTGAACCCCAAAGACCTCTATCCATGACTATTCCCTACTCGTGGTATCATGGCCAGTACAAGTGCTCCACCCTTCTGTCACCTGGTCAATGAGATTTCTTTAATTAAACAAAATACATTTACATTGCTTGTAATTTCTCATTTGAGTCTTAAATATATTTTTTGTGACTCACAAAAACACTAAGATAGTTATAATTATAGACTTGGGGAAAATGAGGTGTTACACCAAATACGCATATGCATGGGATATTATTGAAGAAGAAACAACCTAGAACCCTACTCCCTTATTGCAATATAAAATTTCAAATTTAGAACCCTAGTCAAGACCATCGATGAGTTCAATGTAGAGGAGAAAGAGATGACCACAGAGGAGGCTAGGAAATTTGTCACTTCACTAATAAGGAATCTTCGATGGGATGTAATTATGGGTGAAACAAAATAAGAAGAAGTGCTTCATGATGAATATTTGGATCACCACCTAAAAATTCGCACCAACAAGAAGCCAACAACCTTATAAATGGGCCTACCAGTATAGTAGTCATTAGTAGGTAGAGTATACAACCCTCTAGTATCACTTTAAGAAACAATATCGAGGTTCAAGTTTGGATCCTATATCCCTTGGAGGGATTTGATCATTGAGCTAGCATGTTAGGAAGGAATAAGGTTAGATCCTTTTGAGATTTTGTAGGCTATATATGCATTAAAAAATGTAAGAGAAGTGGATTAGGTCAATAGTGGACATGTGGAGTCTCAATCTCCATGACTTAACAATATCATAAAAAACTTCAGTTGAGAACTGCATTTGATGGTTAGCAATAGAGATAAGTATGTTGTTGAACTACTACTACAAAACTTGCAGTATAAAGAAGCAAAGAGACAAAAGGAAGAGATTGAATCATGATGGATCATTTTTAATTGATCTTGTGAGAATGAAGTGCAGTGGATGCATGTATAAGAAGCCAGGGTCGACTAGAAATATTAAACAAATAAGCCCTAGATACCTGGGAAAGAGAGGTTGCAATTCAAGAAGAGGTAGACAAAGTACAACAAAATATCATGGTATGCTTTGATGAGTTTCTCCCTTAGCTATCGAAATCCATTAAGATAGCCTAGTATCCATGAAATATCATCGCTAAGGTGACCATAACTTTGGGATATATTTTTGAGAATAAGAAAGGTTTAGTAGAGTCAACAACAAAAGTAAAGATAATAAAAACAATGAAGAAATACAAGTGGGATGCTAAGACAATGGAGGTAGAATAAAAAAGGCACAGAAAAGGAATTGCATTGATAATGGATCCAATTGAGATAAATGTGTAGGAATATATTATATAAATTGGATTACTTGCACCTTAGATGTCATATATTTTGGGATAAATTCCAAAAGAAAAAATAATTTATCACATAACTTAAGTGGTGGATTGTGGAGCACATAGAGAAATACCATGAGCAATATGAGTAGGTCTATCTAAAGGCCATGTAAGAAGATAGAATTAGAAATATGGAGGCGGCTTAGAAACCTCACATTGAAACAAGATGTATTAGAAAATCAAAAGAAGCGTTTGTGTAACCTAGCAAGAGAACTTGCATTGGAATTGAAACCCTGGTGTTCCACTACCTACGATATGAAGAAATAAATTGAAGTTGAAATCTAGGTCCTCGTTAAGGCTACACCAACTCAAGATATTACCATTGAGATTTCCACTACCAAGTTTGATCAATGACTCTAGGAAGACATTGTTGTGTGGAAACCTATTTTTGACTCATTCACCATTTACTAAGATGCTACCATCAGATAAATTCTAGAGATAAAACCTCATTTTGAAGATTAGGTCTCTCGAACAACTTGGGATGTGTTGGAAGGAGTGGTTGGGGAATTATTGTGGCCACATTTCACCTAAGGAACAATGGTGTACATCCAGTGTTATCAAAGGTATGATTCACTAAAGACGTGAATCGACAAAAGCTTGAGTACATAGACACATACAAGGTGAAGAATATCCCATAGAAGCAAGGTTCCTAGATCCTTTGTGCGTTTTACTTAAAGGCATAGATCCACTTTTGTATGGGTGGATTACAACTGTCACAATTCTAGATTCACCTAGAATCTTTTGTAATGACCTCAACATGTCTATATAAGTAATGAGGCAACATTACAAAGGATTTTTTTTGTAATGTTTCATTCAATTGAGATTTGTTTTAACTCTTTTGTGCTCCTAAGCTCTATAGGATGGATTCTGCATCTTGTTAAGATGTATGAGGTTGTTATTCTCTACTCATATGTAAGACATAAGACCTAGTTGTTATCCTAATTTTGATTAATACCTTGGGATTGCATGATTGTTCTACTCACGTTTACATTTTTATGAGATATCTTAATGATGTTTACAATATAGTGTTGTCTTCACATTCATGTTTAAATGAATTTGAGTAAAGGATAACAAATGAAATCCACACTTTCACTAATCTCTAACACCATGCATATTAACTAATCAATAACTATCAAACATACCTAGAATGAGACCTCCTTCCCTAGGAAGCATGGATATGTTGACATACTAGACCATTGTGGACTTATGTTGGACACCTTTCCCTAACATTAGGTCTATAAAAGGGCGAACGAGGTTTTTGTTCACACTCTTTAGATTTGGATTCTTTTACCTACCTCTTCTTATTTTAATCATTATCTTCTTCTATAGTCTCAAAAACATCTAAAATTTTTATGAGTAGAACCAACCCATCCTTTTGAAAATGATGGAGGGATGCAAATAACTTTCCTTTAAATGTAACCTAGACTATTATTTATGGAAGTAGAAATGTTAGTAGGATGTTTTTTTATCTTAATTTATCTCTTTGCCTTGATTTATCTTATGAGTCGGATTTCACTATCCTTCAACATTATTTAATTGCATTTTCACCTTAATGTTTTCATTTTGATTTATTTTTTTTTCTTAACAAAAATTTAATATTTTTATACCTATAACATAAAAAATAATAGATAAAAGAAACAATAAAGGTATCACTTTCAATAGCATTATGTGGATTGTGCTTCATCCATTAACTTCTATAATGAAAATACTCTTCATGAGAAAATCATAAGATTCAAAGTGACCAAAGGGGTTGTAAATACTTAGGTAGGATTGTCCGGCTCCTCTTCAACAATGTCTCAAGAGTGTCATGTATGGATTCCGTTTTAGGAATCAACACACTCCTTGTTTCTTCTTGTAACAACTGATAAAAAATATTATATATCCTGTGATTATATGTCTTAGTGTTTCCACTATTGGAAACAACAATAAGGCTATCACAAGAATCAATTAGATTGCAAATCAAGTAAATTCATTTCTCAATATCCTTCACCTCGTCTCCAATAACCTTTAGTTGGTTTACAAGAGTATTATATGCATTTAGGTTATCGGTCACCTTATCACTACTCCTTTGTTACTTCTTTAGAGTATAGTTACTTCTTTATAACTATTAAGTTCACGTCTTAGATTCATATAGTTTCCCAAGCATATCTCAAAGATCCTTTGTTGTGCATTTCCTTCTAACATTTATCAACATTGAATCAAATATGTTAACATTTATCAACATTGAATCAAATAAGTGAGGGTAGTAATCCATTTTCTACTATTGAAATTCTCATAAAATCCCATTTAAAATGCAACACACCAAATAAAGCTCTCCAATCATGAACAAGAGAAAATTTCTAAATATCAACTCTCCTCCAACATAGTGATCTTGAGTTTCCTCATTTTTAATAGCAAAAACATCCCATTAATACTAACAATACTTTAATACCAATTTTTATTAGGTGAAAAGAAAAACATAACAATGTGTAAAAATAATATAAAAAAATAAATCTTAAAATAACTAGCACAAAATAAGATACTCAAAATAAATCAATAACAAACCAAAACATAAAAAATTAATTATGATTATTCAATATAATCACCAAATTATTTATTAAACATAAAGATCCTCTAGTAGGGTAACTTTAAATTGGATAGTGATTATCCTCACTTAACAAATCACAAAAGAGTTGTATGCGGTTACATCACCTATTAGACCACTGAATTTCAATTTCAATAGATCTGGATGTACCATCATTTTGAGCATCTTGGATAAGAGTATATTGCCCAGCAATTTTCCCAAATATCACCTCATTGTAAATCTGAATAGTTACTTCCCCCAATGAACCCTGCAAGTGGAAAATGGAGCAATGAAAACCCAGTTCTAAATGCTTTAAAATTATTTACCCATTATACCAAGTTAATAAATGACAAAATAAACAATTTGTACCTTTCTGAAGGCGTTCTTGCTCATGCAAGATATGTGCAGCTTTTGGCCACTTGGAGGCATGTCAAAAGGCCATGCAAACTCCTGTTTCCATTATGGTGAAGTGCTCTGGCATACCATCTGCGATTAATACAATTCAATATATATCACTGCATTGGTACAACCGAATGAACCAACAATGTAAAATAGGTTATGTAACTCAGGACGATAACAATAAAATAAAATAAGAAATAAGTTATGTAACTCACTTTTGTGACCTTAGGAGGACCATTACCAAATGTCAGTTTACAGAATGCATTGGTGCTTCCCATAAACTGCTTCAAGTTAGTGCCACGTTTTACCGTTACTGTCAAGATTCCAGGTAAACATTGTAATATAGGAATGAAGTGGGCCAAAATTTATTAGCAGTTGTAATATAGGAATGGCCTTAGCTGCAACCATGGCTTGATCTTTGGCAGATGCAACAGAAATAGAAGCCCATGAATTCTTTAAAAAGAACAATGCCCCTAGAGCTGCCTCCTGAGCTGGTTCTGTTCCAGCCTTCAGTGCACCAACTAGGTGTGGGATACAATAATCAATTGCTTCAGTGTTCAGAATCCTTGAAGAGTCATTGAAAAGTATGTTGATCGCTTTCACAACCTCTTCGTTAATAGTAGCAGTGACCCAAAATTCCCTATCCAAAGCAGCTACAATGGCAAAACATAATTTATTTTGTTTTATTTAGCAGGATTGTATGTTCACTATAGACATTACCAGAACACATTAGTAAATTGTAAAAACACATTAAAATCACCAGAAGCATATTACCAGAAGCACTCACTAAAATCGCAAGTGACAATAGCCTATCCATAGGTGATAGGTAGAAATATATAAAATATCAAAATGTGGAAAATCATTAGTCACAATAGTATAACCAGTGTTGATAGCCTATCGATGGTTGCTAGCTAAAAATACATTAAATATCAAACTGTGGAAAACACAAATGTGAAATCACAATAGCCTCACAATTGTTGATAGCTAGAAATATATAAAATTGATTGTTAGAAAGATAGAATATCAAAATGTGGAAAAGATCTAGAAATAAAATTATGAATTCTTGGGTTCAATAGGGGTACTTTACCTGTCAACGCCCTTACAAGGTCAGTGGGTATGTATTCTTGAAGAGTATGATTAGAAAACATAATTTTGATGAGCAATGCCGCTTTTCCAAGTCATCTCTGGAATGTTTGAACTGAGAAGGTTTTGTAAAACTAGTATAACACCTTCTTCTGCAACAGCGCTCCTGTTTGTCCTACTATGCATGACTAAGTTCTGCAATGAACGTATGGCCGCCATTGACATTTCTTCAGGTGGCTGATCCTTGAGCAAGCTAACCAATGCACGACAAGCTGACAGTGCAACAGTTGTTCTTGAAAGCCCCTCATGCTGGAAAAGATCACCAAGTGTACGAGTAGCCAGTAATCTAATAGGCTGGGCACGGATCTGTGGATCAAGAAGATACTGAAACAAAGGAGAAATCGCAGACTTGAATACTTCCATTTCCTGTACTTACATATTATTAAATAGAGCTTCAAGAAGCCTGGCAGCGTCCACTGCTTCACGATATTGATGGGACCTTAAGAGCTTCAAAAGAGCTATCAAAGCGCCCGCCTCAACAATGTCTACTTTGTCGGCATTATTGTCGCTTGCAATCTGAGTCAGAAGACCCAAAGCAAGTGGGGGTGCCCCTGGTTTTGAAAACAATAGTAAAAGAAGAAATCTGGAGAATGATATTGGGAATAAACGCTGAGTATGTTGCTTTCATATTGAAATATATAAATAATAACAAAAACAGTTATACCGTTTCTAAACAAGAGTAACTGTAAACTAATTGTTTTACTAACTAATTAGATCACAAGATTACAACTCTTAACACTCGCTCTTAATCTCGAGAATTACACTATTAATAATGCCTAAACTTTGATGTTGAAATTGAAAAACATCTCTTCCCAAAGGTTTAGTGAAGATATCGGCTAGCTGAGCTTTAGAACCACAAAATTTGAGAAAAATGTCACCATTTTTTATGAGTTCACGAATGAAGTGAAATCGAGTATCAATGTGTTTTCTTTTCTGATGAAACACATTATTCTTCGACAAGGAAATGGCAGAGTTATTGTCACAAAAAATTGAAATAGGTTCTTTTGTCGTATATCCAAAATCCATCGAGAGCCTTTTAAGCCAAACTGCATGACATGTTGTTGTTGTTGCCGCTACATATTTCGCTTCTGCAGAAGAGATAGAAACTATGGGCTGCTTCTTAGATGCCCATGAAATCAAATTCTTTCCAAAAAAAAAGCGTAGCCTGAAGTGTTTTTTCTGTCGTCAATACTTCCTGCATAATCACTGTCGATATAACCTGTAAGCATATTGTACGCTGAAGCTGTGTACCACAAACCATAAGTGGTTGTACCTGCAATGTATCTTAAGATTCTCTTACCAAATTTGCAATGAGAATACTTAGGAGATTCGATAAACTTGGAAATGTAACTTGTTGCATATGTTATGTGAGGTCTTGTAGTAGTAAGATACATAAGACTACCAACAAGTTGTTTATACAATGTGGAACTTATTACTGATCCCAAATCTTCCTTGCTTAATTTAGTGCCAAGAGCAATAGGAGTGTCAGGAGGCCTACACTTTTCCATCTTAATTTTTTTCAAAACATCAACAACATATTTTTGTTGACTAATAAATATAACATGATCAGATTGGTCACTTCAATGCCTAAGAAATACTTCATTAATCCAAGATCTGTCATTTCAAACTCATTTTTCATGGCTGATCTAAATGCATCTAACATCATGTTTCTTGTGTAGATCATGTCGTCAACATAAAGACATAGGATGAGAATATTACCCTGCTGATTTACCTTGATATACAAAG